>PVKH010034080.1:0-11920 GCA_004027955.1 Chaetophractus vellerosus
CCCAGTGCAGGTTTCCACCCTGGCCAGGAATGAGCTGGGCCCAGGGAGGCCTGCCAGCCAGTGTGCTTCTTTCAGCACTTCCTATTTTGCCATTCATAGCCACTTGCTATTAGGAGACAGAGCAGATCCTGTCCTGTGGACACATGATAGATATGTCATGTCTCTGAAAAATTGTTTGTCTTCTGCAGGTGCACAGGCTTCCTTCTAAAGCAGCCAGGTCCGTGACCCTTTTCAACACTCTCTTCTGTCCCAGCCTGACATCCAGGGTCTATCGAAAGGGAGATCTTTCACGTGCAATTATGACGGAAAATAAAGGTGATGAAGTGTTATGTGCCAAGAATAGATGAGATCAAAGGGCTGTAATGAAAACTGATCCCAGTAGAAGGGCAGCTTCAACTCCAAAAGTTGTGTGGGACTGCTTAGGGCCCGACCCTGCTTTGGGGCACCCGCACTGGCACGTACCAGCGTATGCACAGGTGGAACAGCTACAGATAAAATCACAGACAACGCTTCCCGTAAAACAATTAATTCCTGGGGTTGACCATAACCCAAGAGGGGCGTACATATAGCGTGTAATTGTATCAAAGCTATCCTAAAGCACCTCCTTCCCAATAATTCACATTATACATGTTCCTTCCAGCACCTTCCAATCAGTGGCACCATTTCAGATGCTTTATAGTTTATATACACTGTAGCTGATTTCCTGATAGGATCTTCCAGAGTACAAGGCCTGGGCACCCAAAACCCTGTTGTTGTTTTTATTGAACTCTGAGAGGTCAAGGGAAATAGCACAGCCTGTTCAGCTTTATGAATTAAGCTGCTTATCACTGGAGCTGCCACAAACCTGCAGTTTGCCCATCTCAGCGACACCCTTTTTAATTGGAGAATTTCTCTACCTGCCAAACACATTTCCTAGCAATTGCTGTCATCTTGAAAGTACACCTTACATGTTAGTATTTCACATCCCAGAAAATGGCTTGCCCAGGTCAGTTTTGCAGAGATTTTGGATTTCATCTCTAACCACTTGCTTTGGAATACTGTAGGAAGAGCCAGCTATTTTCAGTTTGAATTGGTTAGAAAAATTCTTAATCATAGATAACTTAAAAGGAAATATAGTTGTATTAGTTTAAATAATGGTAAATGCAGTAATTCAAAGGAAACTAGCAAAGTTTTATCAAATGCCTTTCCAAGTTCTTGCTTTAATGAAAAATTATGTACAGCATACCAATTGTAAATAGATGTTCGACTCTGAAAATGGCTTATTTTTCTAAGTAGGTTAAACACTGTTCCTATTGTTTCATTTTCAATATTGGGTATATTAGTAGCTCCTTATCCCCTTTGTTAATATAAAGATAACTGAGAGACTGCTCAGTTTCACAAGTAATGAAACCTGTATCAATGAGGATAAGATAAAGGAAACCAGCATTGGTTGAATGTCAGCTATCTTATTTAACTTCATCTTCACAAAAACAATTTAATGTAGGTGATATAACCAACCATTTTCCAGATGAGGAAACCAAAATGAAGCATCTTGGCCAAGGTTTGTCAGATGGTGATAGAACTGGCATTGAATTCCTGCTTTATCTAGCCCCTAAATTGGCATTCTGTGACCTTCACTCTCCCACACTGCTTTGTAATGGGCTGTTTGTCACTAACCAAAGGCTGCTGGTCTTGTGACACTCAGATGCTTTTGCAAATGTGATCTTTTAGCAACTGTTATTGAGATTTCTGAATGAATGAAGAATGGTATCGCAAAGCAAGTTACTTAAAGGGCATAGCTTTTGGCTCATGCACCCCTGTGTTTTCACAGCCCTTAGACCCTATATTGGAACTATAAACAAGTAGTCATTAAAGAGTTCCCAGGAGATCTAAGTGAGCAATGTGTCATGCAGAAGGCTCTGTCTAGGACAGATGGACCAAGGCAAGGACTGTATGGCCACCTTTGAGTGGGTTAGGACACGAGGGGTCAGAAAGGCTTCCTAGTGCAGCTGTTCAATGCTTGCTGTGGCCCTTAAGTTCCCACCAATGTCCCCATTGCGTCTTTGCAGAAACAGTAACTGCTATACTTGGGTAAATGGATCCTGGGGGATTTTCACCCAATATACTTAAACATGAGATAAGACATTAGAATAGAGCAGTGTTTGGGGGGAAAATGGGCTCAGGGAAGACACATTCCAAGAGCAGAGGGGAAAGAGAGCCTTCAGTAACCAAGGAGGAATCTAGAAGGTGCTGGATAGTCGTGGGGAGATGAGTCCTGTGAACTTGGGGTGGGGGTGGAGGAGTATAGTAAGAAAGCTTCCCTTACTTGACAATTTTGCCTCAGGCCAGCTCTGCTTAATAAACCTCTTGGGATAAGCTTGCTCACTTCAAAAGATCTGGCCCACAAGAAGAACAAAACAATATTTCCCTCTGTGGCAACTTGGCATTGCAGCTGTCATCACAGTTGTATCCAGGAAAGCAGCTTATTCAAGTGGCAGCTTGTTCCTTCAGGCTCATCTCATCTTCAAGAAATGCCTGGTGACACCTCCCTGAGGAAATCCCTCATTCCAGCTTGGTATAACATTTTCTGCAGGCAGCAAGCATTAGGAACGCATTCCTGGGCATAACGAACCCATGGCTGGTGGTCCTCGGGGGTCTGTTCACAGGAGAACCCAGCCAGGGTTTTGTTGGAGACCAGACTGAGCTCTCCAAGCACAGCTCCAGGAGACACTGGGGAATTTCTGGTCGTTTCATTAGACATTTAAGAGCTGTTGATTGAGTACTTCATTGGAACCAATCTTTATGTCCCCAACTTCTCCATTTCCTTTTCCATTTAACACAAAGACGGCTGTTTACTGTGATAGAATGGAGTTTGTGATTGATTTTTTAAATGTTTATGTAACCGTAGGTTACATAAAGAGAATAGGGTGCAATAAAGGAGGAAGGGGTGGAGAAGGGAAGAGGACATTGGCTCCATTCTCTCTGCTCGCCAGACCTTGGACTCTTGGCCTTGGGAGGGGCTTTATTAAACCTAGTGGTTGGCCTAATTCTCAGACTGAGCAGATGAGGAAACAGAGTCCTAGAAAATGGAGGTAATTAACTGGATACTGTACTCCAGTCTGCATAAGATGGTTTTAAAAGGCAGTATCACACTGGAGGAGGGTGACTGGGTGAAGAGGGGTCATATATACATGTTTTAAAGAATGTGTGTGGGGGGATGCTTTGGCAGGAAGAAAATTCTTCAAGAGGCCAAAAAAACATCTCCAAAAGTTTGCCACACTGACATGTAATTAGACTTATTCTTTGTAATTGCAGTGGGCACAACTGGGATTCGTGGACATAGTCATATGGAAATAGAGTTTGACTCAATATGAGGAAGACATTGATCTGTTTTCAATAAGGGCCTGGAATACCCCAAAAAAGTAGTGGCTTTACTGCCTTGGTGGATGTGACTACCCATCAATAAATGTGGTCAAGGGATTTCTGCAATGGGAATATCCTTTTCAAAGCTAAAATTAAGCAAGATGCTTCCCATCAGGACCTCCAAGGGTCCACATCAAATATAGCAGGGAATGGAATTAACGTAGCCCTTACGTTAATACATTTGTCAGCAAACCATCTTCTGAGCTGCTTAGTTGTCCACATCTGACACGGACCTTGGGATCGTTGGCCTTGGCTATCGCAGGGCCTAGATAAAGTTCATTTTGAAAGGAAGGCCCACTCTGTGAACACCCTTCAGTATGAAAGTAGGGTTGTGTTAGTTTCGCTCAGGGGGCAAACCTAGTGAAAGAAAAAAAAGGGAGAGCGGGCAGCATCTGTGACTGGGATTACTATTATGGGTGTAAAAGTGGCAAATCAGTTGTATGATGGAAATGCTTCAGGGAAACCAGCAGAGACCAGGCTCAGAGGAGGCCATAGGTACTGGCTGGAAGGACCCCTTTACGAATGAGTTTATAGGTACTCCTGAGATTGAAGGGCATTAGAAGGCCTGAGACCCAGGCTGGGCTGATAAAACAAAGTCTCACCCCTAATAACAATAGCCATGCCCTTTACCTGTCTCTAGGCTTCATTAACCTGGCCATTCTTTAAGGTCACAATCTTGACTCTTTAATATTTCACCCCTACACCACTTTTTTGGAATCTCTGATGCTTGAATCTACTCTTCCAGAAAGCTTTTCCTGACCTCGTAAACCCATATTGACCTCTCCTGCTTCTGAATCTTTATCACTCTGTCCACCATTTATTTGACCCAAAGTTCTACTTAGACTTTATCAGATTAGTTCTTCTTTACCATGTCAGAGCCTGGGTCTCTAACTCTTAGTACCTGGAGAACATTTTCAAATAGTGGTGGCAGTGATAACGATGGTCCCAGTAGTAATATTCCATCGTTACTGGAGTGCTAATGATACTAATTGCACATAATCACAATTAATGAATAAGCCTACCTAATGGTGGATAGAGGATCAGTTAATTTTTGAAATAGAAAGGGAAACAGTCGTAGGGAAGGAGAGAAAATGAGAAAGAAAATATTGGGAAATAGAGAAAGCATGACCAGTGCAGGGACTGGAGTAGGTCCAGCAATTCTGAGCTTAAGAGGCCTCAGGCTCTCTTCTGCCCAACAGTTTTCTCTTTAAGATATAGTCTTGCCTTATTTCTGAATATGTGTTACTAGCAACTAGTAATTCCTGATAGACAAGTCGGTTTCCTTCAGCTAGTCTTGGTAAGTCAGATATGATCCTCCCTAAAGACTGGTGCCCTCTCTAGGGAGTTGTCTCTAATAATCAACAGTCTTGAGGTACATTTGTCCTTCCATCCCCATATCAGAGGACAGGGCTCACCTGAGGTAGGAGAGGAGCTGTGATAACCTTCATTCCTTAAAAGGAATGCAAAATGCCCTGTATGTTTCTGTGAAGGGAGTAGCAAATTCAGGGGTAAGGGATGAGTGATGGGTAGTGATTCAGGACCCCAGGAGGTCTCGGGGATAATTCTGTCAAGTTGAGTCAATGCTTGGACCAGGTCCTGCCGGCTCCCCATCTAGGTTCCATAAGAGCATAATTGTTAGTTCCTCTGAAGTGCCTTCTCCTTCAGTTCCTTGCTGTTCCCTTTCACACTAGCTTCTAGGATGGACCCTGATGCCCAGCCCATTGGAGGAGGCTACTCTCAAGCTTAGGTGAACAAAGTCTCCAAGGCCCTCTTTTCTCTTTTTGTCAACATGTCTCAAAGGCCCACTTAATCTTTTACAGATTGGGGTTGTGCAAGTCAGAGCCCGGAGCACATTCTTATGGAGTCATTTAGTACATGCTCCAAGGGGGCTTACTTTGACAATTACTTTGTTTGTGCTTTGTCCCAGGATCTTAGTTGGCTTTAGAGATGTTTGACTCATCATCTGCATTTCCCAATTTCCACCCAAAGGCATCAAAAATGTTTGCTGACTTAACCATCAAACATCCCATCTGAGTTGCTCATGAGAATGGGCAAACACCAACATTTTTTTTTTTTTCTCTTGGGTTTGATTTGTTGGCTTGTACATCTGATAGAGAAGAGTAGACTTATTTGTAGAAGCCATGAAATGCCTATCCTTCAAGAGTGTTTATGTTGGAGGCTGGGAGGAAAGTCTGTGTGCCCAGAAGTACCAGGAGCCAGGACCTGTGATCAGGCTAGAGGCCAGAGATAAGGAACTCCTAATCTTTGTTGCAAATGGAAATAGTCAATAAATCAGAACTATTTATTGAGTGTCTACCACATTCAGAGAATGGTGGGGGTGAGTGGGAAGCTGTAGGAACAGCCAAAGCAGCATTGATTGAAAACTTACCTACTTTGGGCTTCTCACATGTGGGAGGACTTTGTGAGTAGATCAGGTAGTGGCATTGATTGTTCAGAAATTGAGAATCGTGTAATTAAGTCACTGCTTGGGACTGGGAAGCTATTTGTCCCTTTTATTAAATGAAGCTGTATCTTTGGATGGCAGAAATTAAACCTAAACTTTCTACCTGGTACCTTTTATGCCCCTAGACAGCCATGGAAGGCATTTTACCCCCCTGAGCCCATTTTCTCATCTAAGACTATTGTCTCAGAAGTAGATGACACTGTGTATATCAAGTGCATGGCACACAAGAGGCACCAATGAATGATGATGGCTCTTGTTGCAATAGGACTGTCATCGATGGTGCCTGATAGGAAAAAGCTAGAAAACTTGTAATGTTCATGTTGTGGTCTGTTTTAGCCTATGGAAAATCCTGATTTCAGTTTCTCTTATCTCTGCCATATTTTCTAGTACTAAGCTGGCACACCGTAAATGGGGTGCTTGCAACATTTCTGATGTGCCAGGAGGGAAAAGGAGAAATATCTCTACAGGAGCCATTAGGGCACTTGTGTTGATGAAAGTAGTAAAGAACCATGGAAGGAAAGCAAAGCTAAGTGTCCAAACGTAGAGTTTGCTACACACGTTCCCAGGGGTGATGACTGGGTAAGAGAGACTGGGAAAAGGAGAAGAGGTGAGGCATGGTGGTTCATTCCTAAAAGACATTGAAGACCAGCATCAAACTGAATCAAAGTTGGACTGGAGGAGGATGAGCCAATATACAAAGTAGGTCAGTAGGGACTGGAAGCGCTCCCTCCCTCCCTCCCAGTCAGACATCAGACCCTGTGCCTGGAAGACCCCATGGCCTGTACCTGACAGAAGACTGCCTACCCATTTCTGGGCAGGAGTCCCATCTCATTCTTTTTGAGGAAGCACTCTTTTTTGGGGGGGCACACAGCCCTTCAACTTTCATCGTAAAGCAAACTTGCTATCGCCTGGTTTTATGTGCCTTATACTTACCTCAGCTCAAATGGCATTAATTCTCTAAAAATACAGAAATTGTTACTATTGTAGCAATTTGTTCTCAAGGAACAAAGGCCACAGCAGGCTTCCATTATCTTGATTTTTTTTCATGGCCCTTTCATCAAAAGTAATGATAATATTGTAAATGGATTGCAATGTGCTTAACGAGATATTTACAATGCAGATTATCAGAAGTGGAGAGGCCTAGAAATTTAAATTAGTTGACTGGCAAGATTTACTCAGTGCACTTTGGCCCACCTTTTGAGAGAGAAAGACCTCTCTGAGTTTCAAAGAAAAAGGCATAGTTTATTTGCATGCATATGGTACTTTTTAATTCAGAAAGCTGGAATCAGCCACACACTCAGGACCTAGGCCACCAGTGGGGAGAGAGTGAGACAGGCCAGAATTAGAAATGTCTATAGTGACAGTACATAGACAAAGATCCGAATGGATGCAGGAGATCTAAATATGCTGCATTTGTCAAATTTTCATTTGAATAAAGAATCAAATTATTATTCTTAATATTAAGTCAACTATCCTTACAACTGAAGTGCTAGGCCTTGCTTTCCTGATCCATTCAGCAGGAGTTGAAGCAAAAAGTGATCAATTCCACTCAACAAAAATAAGGGGGAAGATTTATCAGACATGGCAACTGTCCTATTAAAACAAAGTGACATCTCATGGCTTGTCCTGCAACTTTGATAGCAATATTTTGGAAATCTGGGAAAATGGGCCAGAAAGAATAAGATTCGATGAAGAGTTTTATGAAAGAGAGGGAAGGTGCTGGAAGGGTGAGTCTGGATATAAAACTCACCCTGTTAATCTCCCCCACGGGCTAGTCTTCACAAAATGCATCGGAATTCTTGGACTGATTCATTCCCTAAACATTCCCACGAAGTGTCTTCCTTCTCAGCCTCCAAGTATGTGTCCTAGTGTCCCAAACAAGACAGAGTTAATAATGGAAGGTACTCATTTAATTGGCTGAAATTGAATGATGTGCACTTTCTGAATCCCGTTAATTCTTGGGACTAATCTACACATTGGCAGCTTGTCATAGGAAGTGCTGAATCAAAACTTTTCAGGGCTTGGCAGCAGTAAAATGGCAATGTGTTAAATGCTCTCTTAGGAGACTAAAGAGGAACCTTTGTAGAAGTGGAATGCAATCATGGTAAGATAATGGACCAAATGGCCTTTTAAAAGATAATTGGCTTTGTATATCTTGTATATTCAAAAAAGTAAACGTTCTGATTTTGATGTGACTCTTTAAGCACACACACAATGAGCCCTGGTCAGGGATGAGTTACCGCATTAGTGAGCTTGAGGGGACATTTGCAACCTGTTCTATGCATTCAAAGTCCAGCTTGCTCTTAGGTTTTCTCCTGGAGTTCACAAGCCTTCATGGCTGGATTTCCCAGCTGGGCTAAGGATGAACCATTCTCATGAGACCGCACAGTGATTTAGAACCAGGAGAGCTGGGTTTTTGTATGATCTCTCCCATTTCCCAGTTGGGAGATATTAGGAAAGTCATTTAAATTTGTCTCTAAAAATGTGGACTGTAATATTTACTCTGTGCTTCTCTCCAAGTGATTCTGAGGACCAGACACAAAATGGTGGTTTGAAAGTAGTTCATAGTTTAGAAAGCCATGCACAAATATTGTTGTTAGGACTACAAAGACTCTTCCCAGTCTTTAAGAAAACATCCTCCCTCATTCTCCCCTGCCTGTCACCCATAGTGAATCCCTGGTGATTCTTAGCATAAGTATTTTAGGCGACATGTGGAAGTCTCGCTGTCCTTTTGTCTTTCTTTAGGGACCCAGACAGGATGCAGGGCATATTTTTATCCAGGCATCCTTCAGATGTTTTGAAATGGGTCTGGTAAGGACCAAAGCTATGTTTCCAATTAATTTTCTAAGTACACAATTTGCTCAAAGTACATTTTAAAAAGAAGAATTTAATAATAAAGTATGGCTTGCTGCTGTCCGACTGCCAGAAATTTGGAATGTCTCCGGGTTCCCCTCATAGCAAAGGCTTCTGTTTAATATGACTTCAGATTAAAGTGGGCCTCACTGTCAACTTAGCAAAACCTCTCGTTTAATCTCAAGTTTTGTGTAGCTTTTATTAATCCAATGTGCATCTGTTAAAAATAACTCCGGATAATGCAACATTTGATTAAATGGAACTTCTTAATACAGCCGTTAGCTGGTGGGATTTTTTTTTTCCATTTACGCATTCCAAGTTGAGCCTGATAAGATGGCACTCACATTTAGCCTGAGGTGTAGAATGTTAATAGTGAAAGCCTGGACAGTTCGTTTATTTTTTATTTATTTCCTAGATATGCCATTCTCAGCAATGTGCCAGATGGGGGTCCTGGGAGGCAAAAGTTCTCTGCTTAGCCTCGGAGCCCCCCCAGAAGCAGGCAGATTGGCCCCCCAACTAGTGGAAAAGGCACCAGCCCAGTGGAAAAAGGCAAAGGGATGATGTTAAGCTAGAGTGGCAGTAGATTTTTGTTCTTCTGTCAAAAGAGGGCTGTACAAGTAACATGTGTGAAACCATCAACCACCTTTTCACTTGGGCAATAAGGAATAGCCAAGGAGATGCCCTGGTCCTCGAGCACTCAGAGCCCAGGCTGTCCTGGTGAGTATGGTTCTCCTCTGCCAAGAGGTCTGGCAGCTCTTGTGGCTGAGGACCACCTGGGGCCCAGCACAGAGTCAATGCTCAGTCACTTTTCCTTGGTCTGTGAGGCTGAGCCCCAGTCAGGGAATACAGAGGCCCCACTCGTTCCCTCACTGCATGTTAGGGGCACCTACTGTGTGCTGGGCAGGATGCTAAGCCCTGAGGACAGCGTAGTGAACAGGGTAGGCTCGGTCCCTTCTCTCGTGGATCTTACGATTTAGCTGCTGTCCAGCCACCAGTCAGGATGTTTCTGTCTGTCTGTCTGTTTGTATGATTTGGTCTCCACTCTGCCCAGCAGGTCTCACTAATTGACTTTCAGTTTACTGAATTGGCATATGCCCTATTGGCCACCATTTGGCCTTTACAATCATTACAGTGGCATTTTTAGTGATATATATTACTTTCATGTTTATGTTTTTAATTTCTGGACAATAGGGATTTAGGTTCAATTTGATTCAATACTCATTGACTTATTGGCTCTCCTGTGCAAGACTCTGAATTTTCCACTACTCCTCCAGCCTCTTCCAGGCTCATTAGGTATAAAGTATCCCCTTCCTTTATGCCTAGCCCATCCAGGGCCACCAGGAAAAGTAGTGTAGGTTAGCACTTCACGATATTGCCGCATCTAAAACGACACCAGTCACATCATAGACATTGTACATTTGTAAGTTTAAAGTTATAATTTTCTGGCAGATGACAGTGCCTTATTCTAACAAAATCAGTATGTGAAGACAATTTCCCCACATCTCAAATGGGTTGTGAATAAGGGACACTTTTTTTTTTTTTTAACTCACTCAAGGATCATTTACAAGCTAGTGGTTGAGGCCTTGAACCCATTGCTCCTTTCCCTTTCATGTCAAGGACCAGGACAATTCCTTGCTAGTTAATTAAGGCAATAGAGGAAAAAGTACTGGAGTCAGAGTTTTCAAATACTAACTATACAAGTCAACCAGCTGTGTAACTTCAAGCACATCCCATAACCATTTTGAGGTTCAATTTCCTCATCAGTAAAATGGGGATTATCCTCATATACCTCATGGAGTTGTTAAAAAGCTCAAATAAAGTAATTCTGGGAAAGTGCCTTGTTCTACACGCTTGGATTCAATAAATGTTATTTCAATCTGGTGGTTGGGGTGGGAGCAGGGATAAGGAAGGGAAGTGGGTCATGAACAGGCCAAGGAACCTTCTAAGAAGCAGATCTTACTTCTGGGTGACTGTGGGGTGAGGTCAGGGGACTATTTTGAACTGGGAAGTCTCATCACTGAAGACTTAAAACCCCCTTTCATTTTCAGCAGCCGGAAGAAAGTCATTCAATTTTCCTTATTTCCGTCCTGGGGATTGCAAACTGTATTTGCAAGAAAATGAGGGTGTCCTTTTCCTAGTTTCCAGGCACCTACACTGATTCATTGCAGCAGTCGGAGTGGTTAATGGCAGTTGAGGTAGCAGCAGTTTTTGGCGGCAAGCAGGACTCCGCCAGGAACCCTGGGTAACTCCCAGGTGTTATTGCAACCTGCCTGGCTTTCTATTGAGCTCCCTGGTTTTTCCATCAAGTTATCTGCCAGTCCCCTGCTTTCATTTCCTGGGCAGAGATTCAGGGGTCAGCCGGAAACCCCTCCGCCTTGCTGCAGAGAGGCTGATGCACCGATTTTTGTATTTGGTTCTGATCACAGATTGAAATTAGATTGCTTCCTCTCCTGGCTTGGGTTATGATAGCACTCTGTAGTTTAAGATCATTTATTTACTGTGCATTTTGTTTCCTGAAAAGCCTGGTCATTTGTTTCCGTCTGCTTTTCAAAGAAAGTCGGTTGAGGACTGGCCAGGATCCAGGGCTAATGAGGTGTTGGTGAGAAAAACACCACCCAAAGAAATGAATCTTTATTAGACCCTTCCTGTGGTGATGGCGGCAATATCCCAGCGAATAAGGTGATGGGTCCCATTTCCTTAGAGCTTGACTGGGGTTGGACGGTTCCCTCTTGCTGGGCCTCTGCGTCCCAGATGGTGGAAAGCGTCTGAGTTTGGCAAACCGCGTTCACCTGATGGAATAACACTTCCATAGTCGGCATGCACCTGAGGAGATGGGGCGGGGGCTTAGCTTACCCTCAGTTCGGGGCCATGTGTAGATTTGTGTCTCCATTTTCATGTGGTCCTCACACTCCTCTAGGCAGGATGAGTGAAGGGATAAGGCTGTTTTATCTGTATTTGTAGGGAGCTCCCTGAGGCTCCAAAGGCTAGCATCTTGCAACTGAAACTTGTTTCAAAGAATAGAGATTAAAAAGTGACATGTCCAGGAGCCAGTGGCCACTGGATGCTTTCGGGGCAGGGAGAGGGAAAAGCAGTTGTAATCCGGGGGCTTTTTTGGGGACTTGGGAATTATCCTGAGGGACATTGCAATGACAGATATAGGCCATTTGATATCAGCATATGACATGCAGAACTGTGTGGGAG
>PVKH010034081.1:0-11920 GCA_004027955.1 Chaetophractus vellerosus
ACACAGAAGAACACACACACACACACAAAAAATGAACACAGCAAGAGCAAGCAGAAAGGGGGGGATATGTAACAAACAAAAAAAACCCACAGCAAATATCATAATGGTAAAAGATGGAAAGCATTCCCCCTAAGATCAGGAACACCACCAGGAGGCTCATTGTTACCACTGTTATTCACCAATGTCCTAGAAGTTTTAGCCAAAGAATCAAGCAAGAGAAACAAAAAACATCAAAATAAGAAAGGAAGTAGTCAAATCATCCCTATTTGCAGATGACATGATTCTATATAAAGTCCCAAAGAATACATAGTAAAGTTATTAGAATTAATAAAACGAATTCAGCAAATTTACAAGATAAAGATAAACATGAAGGGGAGCAGATGCAGCTCAGTGGTTGCGCGCCTGCTTCCCATGCACGAGGCCCTGGGTTTAATCCCTGGTACCTCCTTAAAAAAAAAAAAAAAAAAGACAGACAACAGTAGCGGTTCTATATACCAATAATAAACAGTCTGGAAAGGAAATCAATTCTATTTACAATAGCATCAAAAAGAATAAAGCACTTAAGAATAAATTTAACCAAGGAGGTACAAGACTAGTATACTGAAAACTATAAAATATTGCTGAAAGAAATTAAAGACCTAAATAAATAGAAAGATCTCTTTTTCATGGATTGGAAGAATACTGTAAGATACAAGTACTGCCTAAAGCAATCTACAAATTTAGTACAATCCCAATTGTCCTGGTTTGAGTCTTTTGTGGACCCCAAAAAATCGTGTTCTTAAAATGAAACCATTCCTGTGCCTGTAAACCCATTGTGGGGGCAACCTTTGATGTGGAACCCAGGGTAGGTCTTAATCCTTTACTTGAGTCCTGTATAAACAGAGAGCTGCCATTTTACAGCATCATGTGAGAGGGGACTCCAGGTTCACCTGCAGCCAGAGTAACACAGAGAAGCTAGAATCAATGGAGCACAAAGATATAGAAAAAGGCTCAAGAGAGGCTAGGCCCACAAAGCAGCTCGAAGCTGAAAAGATGAGGCCCGGAGGAAGGGGAGAGACCAGTGGACCAGCAGTGAGATGAACAATTTGACTGATTGCCTATAGCTGAGCTCAAGAGAAAAAGTGAACCTGGAGAAGAAAACAGAGACTGGCCACCATTTTGCTTTGCTACCTGGCAGAGTCCACGATCACCAGCAGCTGACCTTTGGTGAGACAACATCTTTGATGATACCTTTATTTGGACATTTTCACAGCCTCAGAACTGTAAGCTTTTAAACTAATAAATTCCCACTATAAAAGCCAACCTATTTCTGGTATTTTGCATTGGCAGCCTTTGGCAAATTAAAAAAAAAAAAAAAATTGGTACCGAGAGTAGGGTGCTGCTGCTTGCAAATACCAAAAATGGGGGAATGGTTTTTTGTTTTATTACTTATCCCCTTCCCACCCCCATTGTTTTGCGCTCGGTGTTGGCTCATCTTCATTTCTCTTTTTTAGGAGGCACTGGGAACTGAAGCAAGGATCTCCCATGTGGCTCAATCACTTGCGCCACATCCGGTCCCTGCTTGTTGTGTCTTTCATTGTGTTTCCTTGTTGAACTGTCACCCTGTTGTGTTGTCATTTTGTTGGATCAGCTCACCAGGCCAGACCCTCACATCAGCTTGCTGTCTTGCTCGTCTTCTTTAGGAGGCACCAGGAACTGAAGCTGGGACTTCCTGTGTGGTAGGCGGGTGCCCAAGGGCTTGAGCCACATTTGCTTCCCAGAACGGTTTTATAAATGGGTAAGGGTTAGATTCTGGAGGGATTGTGAGATGCTTGATAGAAAAGGCCTAGATTGCTTAGAAGAGACTGTTGGTAAACATATGGATGCTAAAGATACTTCTGATGAGGTCCAAGACAAAAATGATGACTTTGTCTTTGCAACTGGAAGAAAGGTGATCCTTGTTTTAAAGTGGTAGTGAATTTGGCAAAATTGAGTCCTGATGTCAAATGGAAGGCGGAATTTAAAAGTGACAAGCTTGTATATTTAACTGAGAAGATTTCCAAACAAAATGTGGAAATTGCAGCTAAATTTTGGAAACCAAAATATATTCTGGATTTTAAATCCATTAGCAGGGCTAATATCCAGAATATATAAGGAACTCCTACAACTAAATAAAAGACAACCCAATTTTTAAAAGTGCCAAGGATTTGAAAAGACATTTCTCCAAAGAAGATATTCAAATGGCCAATAAGTATATGAAAAGATGCTAACCGTGATTAGCCATTAGAGAAATGCAAATTAAAACTACAAATAAAATACTACTTCACACCCACTAGGATGGCTATTATTTCAAAAACTGAAAATAACAAATGTTGGTGAGGATGCAGAGAAATAGGAATTCTTGTACATTGTTGGTAGCAATGTAAAATGGTACAGCCACTATGGAAAACAGTCTGGAAGTTTCTCAGAAAGTTAAACATAGAATTACTATATGACCCGGCAATTCCACTCCTAGGTATATACCCAAAAGAATTCAAAACAAGGACTTGGACAGATTATTCGCACAACAATGTTCATCGCTGCGTTATTCACAATAGCCAAAAATCGGGAGCAATCCAAGTGTCCATTAAGAGATGAATGGTTTAAAAAAATATGGTATATCCATACAATGGAATTATGTATTATCAAAAGGAATGAAGTGTAGGTACACGCCACAACATGGATGACCCCTGAAGACATAATGTTGAGTGAAATAAGCCAGACACAAAAGAACAAATAGTGCATGATTTCTCTTATATGAAATACTTAGAATAAGCAAATTTAGACTCAGAATGCAAAACAGTGGAACCAGAATGGGTGGGGGGCAGAAGAATGGAGAATTATTGCTAAATGAATATGAGTTTTGTTTGGGATGATTAAAACAGACTGGAAATAGAAAATGGTGAAAGTAACATAGAAATGTCAATGTACTTAATGTCAAATAGCTGTCCACTTAAAATGGTTAAAATGATTTTTGTTATGTATATTTTATGACAAAAATAAATTATTTTTTAAAAACCACCTTATCACATAGTTCATGTGAATATCCTTGAGCAAGAGCCATAATTTCACACAGAATTATAAAAAAAAAAACATGCAAAATGTACATATGATACAAAATTTAAAAAAATACAAGGGTATACTGTAAAAAAACACCACCATCTCCTTTGTACTACAGGTCAGTCTGACTTTAGGGAAGACAAATGCCTAAATAATCTCATTCATTCACTCAACCAACATGCACTGAGCAACTATTGTAGGTCTAGTACTGTTTTAATTGCTGAAGATACAGCAGTGAATAAAACAGACAAAAAGGCTTGCTTTCCCTCTATAATTAAAAAAATTGTGGCATATGCATATCAAGTAACAGATCTATGGAATAGAAATCTGGAAACTGATCCAAGAACACATGAAAAATTAGGATATAATAAAGGGAGCATCTGAATTTAGTGGAAAAAAGACTATTTTAATAGTCTGTTGTAATAGGTAAACTGGATAACCACATAGAAGATGATAAAAACTGTATATAAGGATAAATTCCACATGGATCAGAAATTTAAATGTAAAAAAGAAGACAAAGACAAAGATGAGGACAAGAAGGAAGAACAGAAGGCAGTGGAGAAGAAGAAACAACTACAAATACCAGAAAAAAAAACATGGTTGAATTATAACATGGGTGTGAAAAAAAAGGTTTCATACGATGACTCAAAAATCCAAAAACCGTAAGAGAAAGAAGAATAAATTTAACCATCCCAACACACATACACAGAGTAAAACAAATAATAAACTGGGAAAATATTTACAATTTAGTTCACAAAGGGCTAATTATCTTTATTATACGAAGAGCTTCTAAAAAGTAAAAGACTACTGATGTGATATGAAAATGGGCAAAACATGAACCAAGAGTTCTGAAGGAAAAAAAATTTAAATGGCTCTTAAACATATGAAAAAATATTTGACCTCACTCAATATAGCATGTTTTTATACTTCTGGATTTTGCTCATTTGATAAATGAGAAATGGATTTCATTTTTATTTTAATGGGTACCAGGAAGCGGATGTGGCTCAACCAGTTGGGAGCCTGCCTACCACATGGGAGGTCCCAGGTTTGGGTCCCGGTGTCTCCTAAAGAAGACAAGCAGATGCTGCACCCACTGCAATGAGCTATGTGCCACACCCATCTCAAGGAACTAGACACCACACCGCCACAAAGAGCAGACACATAAACGAGCAGATGCCACAAGCCAGCAGATGCACCAGCCTGCAAGGAGCACA
This sequence comes from Chaetophractus vellerosus, assembly GCA_004027955.1. Classification (NCBI taxonomy): domain Eukaryota; kingdom Metazoa; phylum Chordata; class Mammalia; order Cingulata; family Chlamyphoridae; genus Chaetophractus; species Chaetophractus vellerosus. The sequence continues at coordinate 4,293 of PVKH010034081.1, forward strand.
TGTGGCTCAGGCCACTGGGCACTTGCCTCCCATGTGGGAGGTCCCGGGTTCGGTTCCCTCCTGGAGAAGGCAAGTAAACAATGAGCAGACAGGCGAGAACCATCTGGGGGAGAGGGTGATAAAAATAAAAAAAGTAAATAAATCTTTAAAAAAAAAGAGATTCATGTGCTATTTTTCCTTACATGTTTGAAAATGTCCACAATAAAAAGTTTAATAACAATTCATGTTTTCACAAAATTTACCATTTCTACAATATTCTCAGTAACACACAGAAATAACAGCAATACATATAAGGGAAGCCATCGAATTTGAATGGATTCTTTCTCTAGGCAAAAAGTAGCTTAGCAGTCATTATGGAACCATTAAAAAGATTAGAAAACAACTTTAATATTAAAACTGGAAAATTTAAGCAGAAAAATATAAATAGCAGCTTACATATATTCTCAAGCTTAATAATCAAGTATCTGTAAGCAAGACTTACTGAAATAATTTAATAATACATACCTTCCACAATATGACAATATTCAAATCCACCTCACTGCACTTCTGAATCACTCTCACTGCATCCTCTGACGACTGTTTTTCTTTATGCACAGACGGCTGGGCTTGTGGTTTTTTCAATTCAGAGGATAAACTTCGATGAAAGAAGTCTGCACATGGGCTTGCCGAACTTACTATCTGTTAAAAGAAAATCACGCCTATGTAAATATTTTCAATTAAATATACCCTGCCAAAATGTGTATCTGTATCACTTATATGTAATTTCAATTAAATATATCTTGCCAAAATTTAGATTTCTGTAACATATATACCCTTTGAAAGGCTAATCCAGTAATTTCCTGACAGTATTGTCACTTTGGCTAAATACAGGGAGGTCACTTTAAAAATTGAACACCTGAGAAGATTTGGTACGCAATACCCTGAAATCTTGACGCTGTCACTGCAAAATAATTACTCTACACTCCCATGATAATATCCTGGACCTTCCAAGCATCCAAGGAGGGCAAATGGGCACCTCTAAGAAAAAAATAATAATAAATAAAATGTTGGAAAGAAAGTAGCATTTTTCTAAAAATTAATGATAGTATTTATCATTCAAATACTATAACACTAGGAAACAGCCAATGAAATGATGCAAATGGAGTATATGGCATTAACTTGAATTTTATATTCAAAAGGAGAAAGGGTAAGAAAAGAATTTTAAATGGATTCAGAACTACAGGCTCTTCCTTACTTAATGGAACATTGTGCTTCATAATAAAATCACTACTCTAGGTTTTCTGCACTATAGGCATATTATGTGAATATTAAGTTTAGAGCTAATTACGAAACATTAATAAATATATGTAGTTTTCCCTTAGGAATGAACTGTTTCTTGTAAACCCTCACCACCATATTTTTTTTTTTTCATTAAACTGTAGTGCTTGGTAAGTTCTATTTACCCAACAAGATTCATTGAAAGGCAAAGTCTTGGTTTCTGACTTCTTACACAAAATTATTTAGCAACAAATACAATAAATTACAATCTCAATGCACTTTAATGGCACTGCTGATGTTTCTAGAGTCTTAAAAAAACAAAAATCATACACCTGAAGTCCTGTCAATCTTACAGAAAAAGTGGAAAGCTAAATCCAACCATTCAGTAAGCATAGTATCTCCAAAAGTCTACATGTTTTGCAATTACTGGGCCTTTAGTGCCCTGACATACCTCTAAATAGATGTTTCCTCAAATGATCAAAAGATAGTCACAAACAATGAGTCAGAAAAAGGCAAATGAAAAAAAGTACAAAACTGTATGCATGTCTGGCAATATCAAGGAGAAGAGCATAAAAGAGAAATAATGCCAGTAATAGTGCACAATAATATGGGATTTTATACCCTAGGTCCAGAGAGGTGATCTCACAGTTTTCACCCAAGACATAATGAACCAGAGATTTACAGGTGAAGAGGCAAAGATTACATTTTTACAAAATCTTCTCAAAAATAGGATGAGCACAACTGACAACCTTAAACATCATCTAGGAATTTAGTAATTTAGAACCTCAGCCTCTAACCCAGTCCTATATTTAGCAATCTCCCCAGGTGATTCCATGCACATTAAAGTTTGAAAACCACAGCTCTAGGTGATTCTTTTTATTTTATTTTATTTTTTAGGGGGTATCAGAAATTGAACCTGGAATCTCATGTATGTGAAGCAGGCGTTCAACCACCGAGTTATACCCGTGACACTCTAGGTGATTCTTACACATAATTAAGTTGGAATATCACTGCCCTAGACAACAGTACATTTAAAACCACAGCAGAAACTTATGTATCTAGTTTATTATTTGGGTCTCAGAACCATACGATATGCCAAAATCCAGAGAATTATCATCTATATGTTCCACTGCATCCACTTTCCCTAATAAACAGATTCCCTCATAGACTCCTGTTTCTTTTGTTAATCCCAATGACTATACTTATATCATACCATACAAAATATTCTCAAAACAAAGTTAATTTAAAATAACTAATTACAATTGTATGGTTTGTATGGCATTTTCACTTTATTTTGGGGAGTGAAGAGAGGTTTGCAAAACCCAACAAATTTGAGATGTTCATCCTCCAAAGTGAGCATTACTGAAGCAACAGCTTTGCCAAAATAGCCAGATATTCCAGAACTGTGACTTTTTAAATCAAACACTATTTTGCTTATTTGCATACCTGTTCATTTCCAAAGATGATATCTGCAAAAGTATATTTTTCTGAGGATTGTATGGCAGCTAAAAAAGAAGGGAAAACAAACTAATCATATCATTGGCATGAAATATAAAAGGACCATTTAAGAAAGTGCCACAGTAAAATGAATTTACCTTCTTTTTCCTTACATCTCACTGCCTTGAAACAAAACTTTCCCTTCTCCCTACTGGCAAGTTTGGCATCTGGGAAGAAAAGAGAATACAATTTCATCAAAGATTGCTCTCAACTCATGACAGGATGAAACCTAACTCATTATTCAAACTTTCTTAAACTGGAAAACAATTCACATTATATATATATATATATATATATATATTACATATATAATGTTTAACAAAACATTTTTGCTTTCATCCCAATGAAGTGACTCTTCATTAAGCTTTTAGAAAGGATAAAATTCAATTTTCTCAAAATACATGTTTTATGTGTATACTGTGTAAGTATATTCATATATATATGACATTACAGATACACAGAAAGTTTTGAAAGATCAGAGCTTGGGTAATGGGGAAGCCACAAGCCCATCAATCTACCATTTTACACATATGGTTTTTACCAATATTATTATATGCACATAATTTTCTATGGTGCATTTTCTCACTATCACAAGTACTTTTTAAATACTAAAATATTTTAATGACCACAAAAATAGTCTATCAGATTTGTACTGTAGCATGATTTACATTAAAGCTACGCTGAATTTTTCCCTGTTAAATATACACTTCCAATAAACCTATCAGAATATATGGATTTTCCCATATTTTGAATTAATTTCTTTTTATAAATCCCAAGAGTAAGGATTAATGAGGCTACGGTTTAAATATTTTTATATCTTTTGAAACATGATACAATTCCTTCCCAGAAAGAACAAAAATTTTGCCAGTTTACCCCACTCCAACAAGCAGTAGGCACTCTCATATATTACTGGTAGGATGATAAACTGATAGAAACTTTCTAGAAACAATCTGTTAATATGTATTACAAGTCTAAAATGTATATATTCCTTCACCAATCCATGAATATTTATCGTGCAGAAATACTTGCATAAGTGCACAGAGATTAAAAAACACACAAATGATGATCACAGCATGTTCATAAAAGGGAAAGAAAGGTAATACTGCCTAAATAATCAACAGCTTGTATATGAACTTATACGTTAACTATGAACAAGTTACTTAACTTCTCTAACCTCATGCTCTTTGTAAAATAAGGATAATGGTCCTTACCTCTTAGTTTATATGAGAACTGAATCAGAGAATGTCAATGAAGCATGTAACTCAACATATATCATAAACTAAGAACTCAACAAATGGTTATTTGAATAGTTTGTAGGTATGCAGATATATAGAAAAACCAGCCAGCAAACAGTGCCTACCAGTGATGAAGGAAAAAGGAGAAACTTCCACATTCTACTCTATGTATTTATGTGCTGATGGAATTTTTAACAGTGAGCATGCACTCAAGCACTGGTTTTACAATTTAAAGAGAAGAAGATGCAAGTAGAAAAGATACATAAGAGAAGAAAAGATGGGGAAGAATGGCTCAAGACACACAATTTGATACCATCATATTAACTAATGAAAGCAAAACTAAATGCTTTAAAAAAAGCTAAAAAATATACCAATAATCTTACGACATTGTTACTATTATGAAAAGTCAAGCAATTAAGATTTCAGAATTTATTATAAAGGTGAAAAAGCACAAACCTTTGTTTTCTGAGAGATTTACAGATTTCTGCAACTTCCAGTGTTTGCTACTACTTGATACTTGTATTATATGAAATTCCTTAACGCCTGCTTCACTCTGTCAAAAAGGGTTACAAGAGTCATTCAGGATTTAGAAGCAGTAAATTAGAATATTCCAATGAGAACAGTATTTAGATACTGCTATCAAAGTCAATATCAATTAGCATGAGATGAAATTCGTATTTTGAAATAAAGTAACAATATATATTTCAGGAAGTTTGAGTTATCTAATTCATCTCCTAAGCATTCTTAAAACACAGAAGTCGGCATTTTATGCAATAAATATTTTTAACTATAATATACTCCCAGTGGCAAATTTTAAAATACTGAAAAAGACTTCTTTCCAGTTATTGGAATCTATCCTATTGAGTTTGCTGGATTAAATAGATAAAAAATTATTTGTTGCCAATTTGTAATCAAAACCATGGCATTTTCTGCTTCTCAAATAGAGAAGGAAACATGCAGAGCCTTTCCCTAAGGCTGAGTAAGAAAAGTTATATATATTATATTCTGATTGTTCCATGGGTTTTAAACTTGGAACCTATCCGTTTTGGTTTTTAAAAAGTACAATGCCTTATTTATCCTTTTTGTTTTTTAATTTACAAAAGCTAAAAATCTGATCTATGTGATTAAAGGCTTTTATTTATTTTTTTAAATGTATTTTCTCCTGGTCTTTCTGAGATATCTTATTGCCATTAAGGCAAAAACAAGCAACAAGCAACCTCACAAAATGGAATGCTAGTGTACAGCCAATCCAAGTAAAGTGGATTTAACTGAATATAATTTTTTAATTCTCCTGAATAAGAACTAATTTGAAACTTGAAATCATTAAAATCTTCTTACTCTTAAAAATACTCACTCTCTTTCATGGTTGAGGATGGCAGCTGATACTATTTGAAGAAGCAAAGACCTCTCTGCCTGAAGTTTTAGTATTAATTTCACTCCTTGAGAACAAACTCTTACCCAAGTATAGTTATAATAAGCTAGGAGAAATAGCACCGGTTTATTTTACTAATTTTTGCCACTCATTTCCAGTAGGTAAAATAAGACTTGAGAAATAAGCAGAAAAGAATATTTTGTGATTGGGTGAAGATGGAGGAGTATAAAAAATTTAAACTACTAGTCAGTCCCAGGTACAGCAATGTGAGAGAGACTAGCCTAGACAGGGAAGTTCCCTTTATGGTGGACAAGAAACCAGAAAATGGGATGGGAAGAATTCTACCTCACTGTTTTGCATATGGGATCGCCATGCTTTTACAGGACATTTTAGTCTTACTTTCACTTTTGCCTTTTTATTCAGTGCCACTCAACTCTAGTTATTTAACACTCTAGTGACTTTCTCATCCGCTGTGTTTTACCTTTCCTTCTGGTTCTATTACATACAACAGTTACCTGTATAACTCTGTAAAATTATAAGCATATGTATGTTTGCAATGCTTGTATTCAAAGATATTTATGTATAGTTCATCCAATCTTTCCTATTAAATTTTAAGGGCTGGGACATTTGGCTTCTGTAAATTCTGATTATGTACCACACATTGTAAATATGCAATAAAAATGTTAAAAGCTATAAAAAAATACTCATTCTTTTCTTTTGAAGATCACTGATGTAGTAATGCATTAACTCTACCCTAAAAAGGAGTGACCTTACAAATTTATGAAGCTAAAAGCAAAGGACATTACAGGAATAAGTAACATTTTTTTAAAAAACTTAATTTTTCTGTATTTCTCCCCTCCACCCCACCCTGACGGTTCTCTCATCTGTTTGCTCATTGTTTGCTTGCCTTCTCCAGAAGGCACTGGGAACCAAACCCAGGACCTTCCACATGAGAGGTGAGTGCCCAACGGCCTGAGCCACATCCGCTCCCCGTGGGCTGCGGCACCTGCTGGCTTGTGGCATCTGCTTGTTGCCGCGGGGACGGTGTCTGCTTGTCTTCTTTTAGGAGGCACCAGAACCTGAACCCGGGACCTCCCGTGTGATAGGGCTGCACCCAACCGATTGAGCCACATCCGCTTCCCAATAAGCGACATTTTAAATAAGTATCTGAACTGGATCAATCTGAAGCTAAGGTCATATTTTAATCATCTGATCACATTCCCTTCTTCAAAAATATTCATTTTGATATTTAAAGTACATAACACAGGAATGACAAAATTTTTGAAATGCCTTATAAAAGAAGCGGTACTGTCAGAAATGTATAAGTGAAAGGTTACCAAGTTAATATTAAACATGAAATCCTAACAGAATTTCATAAATTTAATTACAGATTCTTCCCAATGGTGAGATTAGAAAGCACTTTATGAGTGCTTTTTGACTGAATTACTGGAACATGGAACTATATATTATAAAGATATGTACCATATTAATGCCACCACATCCTCTTACTTGAAGAGACTGAGGGATAAAATTACAAAGCTAATGGAGAATGAAGAGGTTTTCTCACTCTATTCTCTATGAGTATTCCTAAATTCCTAGCTTATGCTGTTTCGTGAAGGAAAAATTCCCTTACTAAAAGCAAAGTTAATATTTCAAATATAATAAAAAAAACAATTTTAAACCAACTTACAGTATTGATATTTTCTACATCTACAAAGACTAGCATATTGCCTCCTCTGCCTTCTTCGTCTTCAAGAGAATTACTTCTGCAGACAGTGGCTCGTACGTTCAAAGATCGGCTGGTACAAATAACTGCAGTATGTCTTAATATTCTGTGACTGAAGAAGTAAAAATGCAAACTTAAACAAAGGACCTCTCCCTATGTTATGATTCTCTCATTCCAAATAAAGACTTAAAAAACTGATCACTGTTAGCACCATTTCTACTCTAAACAGAGTTGAATACAATAAAGTAAAACGATCTAGTTAATCTAACTTTAGCTCAATTCATTGTTTGCACTATTAGTCTCCCTGACTCTAGACTTCTTCCCTGCTCATCAAACTAACCTGTATAGCACCTAAAAATAATCTTCATATAGTAATGTCCTGATCATGCCTCTTTTCTGATAGTGGTACCAAAGTTACTAAAAATGCCTACCAAGTAAAATCCAAATTTTAACCTGGCATCCAAGGCCCTCCACAACATACCTTTACCTTTCAAGTTTTATTCCACTTTATGTCTTTTACACACATTTTACATTACAACCA
>PVKH010034082.1:0-11921 GCA_004027955.1 Chaetophractus vellerosus
ATATAAATTGAAAGTCTTATTGGGCCAGTGCCCTGCTGGGGCATGACCAGTTCACGAGAATTGGAGGTTAAGTGACTTGCTCGAGATCACTCAGTGATTTAAAGGTAGAGCTGGGCCTAGAGCCAACACCAGGGCCGCTTACCACCGCACCACCCACCCATCCCTGCACACACACAGGCTTCATAGTGAACAAATGCTCATTTGGTAGCTTCTGGAATCTTTTTTTCCTGATCACAAGTTTGCATTTTAGTGGTAGTAAGTCTCAAAAATCCATATTATAGAGGCTTCTGATTATAAAATAGCAGTGAAAACAAAACCTTCTATGTACATATTTAATCTTTTGTTGCTTGTGATCACATGGGGTGTTTTTATGCCCGCTCCCAATTAATAATCACATTTTAAATAGTTGAGAGAATCATTCCCCTACAACTGTGCGTGCATCCAGAACTCTAAAGCACTATGGGGGATACAAAGTAACTACGTGGCATGTTTTTGGCTCTACTGTCTTACTGATGAGCCGAAACTAACACAACATTAAAATATGTATATACATTAATTTTTCACGTCCCTCCTCCAAAGTATTTCTAGCACAAAAATACTTTTAGAATGAATACTACTTAAGGGGGGAAAAGAATACTCTCCATATTCTCTAGAATGCAAATAGGAGGAGAAAGTGAACATAAAATAAATTATGTTACAACCACCAATTATTAATAATGAAAAGAATCATGGTATTTGTACATCACTGTTAATAGCAGCATTATTGACCAGAACAAAAAGGTGGAAACTAAGTGTCCCTCAATAAGTGAGTGGATAAACAAAATATGGTACATACAATGAAATATTCATTGGCCATAAGAAAGAATGAAGTTCTGATACACGCTATAACATGGATGGATCTTGAAGACATTATATTGAGTGAAATATGCCAGACACAAAAGGAGAAATTATGATTCCAATTACATGAAATATCTAGAACAAGCAAATTCATAGAGGCAGAAAGTAGATTACAACTTACCGAGAACTGGGTGAGGAGAGCATAGTCTGCTTAATGGGGATAAAGTTTCTGTTTGCTTTGATGAAAACATCTTAGTAATGGATGGTGGTAAGAGTAGCACACATTGTGAATATAATTAATACCACCAAATCGTATACTTAAAAATGGTTAAGTTGGCAAATATTATGTTATATATGATATCACAAGTTTCTTTTTTTTAAAGACCATGGAGTCCTGTCCCCACCCTCCATCCCAGCACTTCCTCTTAGAAACTCAGAAACAGAGGCATGGAACAATGACTCATCTTTTCTCATACAAGGTATGACCAACTTGGTTTAGGAGCCCAAATCTTGTGATTCTTCATTTAGAACCATTCCCCTGTTAATGTGCTATTTCTGTACACTAATTTTTACTTATCTAAAATCCAATATCCAACATTATGTTCAAAGAAAATCCAGAAATGTCACAGAGGAGAGCTAAATATGCATTTCAGTGATATAATTGTGTATAAGCAAATCAAATTATAAAAAGGCAAGGAAAGGAGGGCATATTACTTGACAGAAGCAAGATTTACATCCAGGTTGTTCAACTCTAGAAACATTTTCTTTTTTATTAATATATTGCCTCCAAACCTAGAATTTAGAATCTCCATGGATGTTGATATTTCATTGGGGATAATTAGGTTGAAATCTTAGTGGAGGCAATGTTGAGGGGGTATGAAATAAGTTGGGGGTATTTGGCCCTTTCAAGAAGTAGCACTGCATTGTTGCCATTTTACAGATGAGGAAACTGAGTTTCCTGGTATTGCAGAACTACAAAGGAGTGAAACAGAACTTGCATCTCTATCTGTCTTTTTCCAAAATCTAAACTTGACCATAGAAGGTACTAGCTTTCTTAAAGAAGTTATAGTGGGAAGTGTGTAGACATATAAAGGGCCTGGAAGCCAGAATCACCAAAAGCACCTCAGGGTTCTACTTTATATTACTTAAGTCTTAATGGAATTAGTAATTTCCAGAGGCAGGCCGATAACTAGAGCACCCAGCATATACTAAATTCTCAATTAATATTTGTTAAATTTTAATAATATAGTTATAAATCTCTTTCACATGGTCTCAGAACATTCTCTCTAGAACATAAAATTATTATTAATGTCATTTATTTGCATATGTGTATCTTTACTAAACTTAAATACCCTTGAAGACAGGGAGAATGTCTTATACTTCTCTAAATCTGCTGCTAGTATAATGACTCATGTAGTACAAATTTGAGGGAAAAATGAGTTCCTGACTCCATGAGATACTCAGGGTAAATATTATTTTTAGAAAAGTGAGCCTGAGTGATTAGCTTTCTGCCAAGCAAGCAAGTAGTGAAGTTGGTATTTGAATTAAAGTTTTCATTAATTAATTCAATCTTACATTATTTATATTCCCTATTCCAGTGTTCCTTATATTAACCTCTTTAATAGAAGTGACAGCATTTATCCCCTTTTTTTTAACATGGACATTCCAAATTCCAATTACCTGGGTAATTTTTTAAATATGCCTGAACACTGCATGGCATTTAATTCATTCTCTGTCCTCTATCCCTGTCTCTCAGGTCAAAGATTTTGCAAAGCCCCTATAATTGTCAGATAAATAAAATCACATTGCTCATAATTGCCAGGAACAATTCTGTGTAATTAGATGTTAACTGTAGTGTCCCCTCTCCTTTATGACTCCAAATAAATACCTGATCCTTTCTCAGTCTGGGGAAAAGCTTGGTTGGAAATGTAACTGCTTTGTTGCTCTCTATGTAATTAACTACCATTAAAAGCCACTAATTAGATCGTAAGTTTAAAATAAGTTGCCCTAATTACCTTTGGTACATGGTGCATTGAGTCAGGAGGGCAAGTCCTTCAGAGCCAAGAAAACTTGGCTCTGTCACTAAGAGAATTAACAAAACTATTGGATTTCTGTTTTCCTCATTCATAAATGGAAAAGTGAGAATGTAGTGGATGGGATGAATAGAGGTGGGGGTAAAGATTGTGGGTGAAATATGTGTACTTGGGCAAAGCGAACCCGGGGGATAATCTATACTGTCTCTCGGGGAAATTTTTAACTTGCCAGGAAGGTAGAATTGTATCAAATATTGTCTTAGTGAAGAGTCTGCCACATGCTGAGTGATTGTGAGATGTTGAATGAATCAATGGCTGAATAAATGGGTGATTAGAAGAATGGATTAGAGGCTACATGGCATGGTAGTTAAGAGCTTCAGTTTGGAAATTTAAAAAAATATTATAGGTTTGAATTCTAGTTCTAACGATTATTAACTGAGTTAGAGAAACTCTCTTTAAAGTGTGTTTTGTCATTTATAAAATGGGAATAATGATTCCTGCTTGCAAAGTTGTGATGATTTAATGGAATTGTGAGTCTAGTATGTGCACAAAGTAAGCTCTCAATAAATCTCAGCAGGATGATTGTGATGATGATGATGATAAAGATGATATAAAACGTACAGTTTTTGAATGAGCCTCATTACTAAAGCTGTGGCTTGTCCTCCCTCCCTTTTATCACACAATTACGCTGCTCTCAACACAATCACAATGGCAGCACACATTTACAAGCAGAAGAAACGGATCCCAGAACATTTTCTGGGCCCTTGATCGGTGCTGGAGTAAGTAAAGAAAACATCCTTGCTCTAGGGAGCACGAGACCTGATAGGCATGGAAAAATAACAGCGTTAGTACTCTAACAAAGGCCTTTAGAAAATATGCATGCAAGGAAGCCGGGGAGAACTTCACAGAACAGCTGATACCAATGATCAGTTTGTTGAATCACTCCTACATCAACCAAAGTATTTAATATATGGCCATGATTACAGGGCGCTATAACAACGATGATAATCATAGTGAGATCAATAGCTAGCATTTACTGAGCACGCATTATAAGCTGGAAACACTTTTAAATGCTTTATGTGTATTAATCAATTAATTAATTGTCACAAGACTGTGAATAGATATTATCATTATCCTCACTTCAGAGAGGACAACAGAGATTCATAGAGATTTCATAACTTGCCTGAGTTTGCATATCACAGATATCAAATGGCAGAGTCAAGGTTCATGCATGCCAGGCTGGCTACTGACCTTGACTGCTTAAGGCCTGCTCAATACTCCTATGGTAAATGAGGGACAAAATGAGATTTCTTCTACCTTGGAGCTGATAATCAGGAAAGCCCAGTATTCGTGCTGGTATTTCCCCTCATTTCCACTTTTTGTACATTGGCTTTCTCATCTGATTAGGTAGGAAATACTAGAGGGTCTCTCACAGCCCTTCCAACTGCACATTTCTCTACTTTATCCTTCTTACCGCACTAAGAACCTGTGTGAGTAAGACAAGACTTCCCATGCGTGCTGAAGTCTGTCTGAAGCCAAGGGCAAGTCTTCCTGAATCTTCCAAAACAACTGGCACAGACTCAAAAGCAAACCAGTGTTCTCTCCCTGTTTCTCTCTGTCTTTCTCCCTGTCTCTCTATAGGCCATCATACACACACATATGTAAAAATTTAATAAAGATATATAATGCAGGCAAATCATACATATAGGTATAGGAAATATATATGTATTAGAAAAATATATCATAAATATAAAATAAATCACAGAATACAAAAAAAAATAAGACTTTTCTCCTTAAACTCTCAACTGCATGCCCTCTTCCTATCCTGTTTCAGGATGTCCTCTGATTACTGTGCGGAATCCCCCCTTTCCCCTCAATAAATGCCATGTGTTTGTTTTAAGTTTACTCAGCCTTGGCAAGGCAAGATTCATCCAGTCCCAGCTTTCCTTTGTTTACCAAGATATTTGTACATTTACCCTTGACTTTATTCTCTGTCCACCCAGGTTTGAGTTGCCCCATATCTCAGATGTACAGTTGAAGGTCAGGTTTACGTGCACAATCCCTAGCTCATTGCCCAGGGTCACACAGATTTACATTTACTTTGGCTCTGCATAGATAAAAAGAGACCTTCTCTTAGCTCCACTGCCTGGCATTCTGACATTCTAAACGGATGGAGAGCACTGACAACCCTGCAACCGTCAGAAGTGGCTGTTAGCAAGGCCCTCTCTACTTGTTGCAGGTCTTGCCCACTCATCTTTCCAAAACCACCCCATTTCATTTACATGTGGTGTGACAATGGGTGCCTCAGTCTGGGTTGCAGATGAATGCTCAATTCCAGTATTCAATAGAGACTATGTAGCATCTCTGAGGACCCTCTGTGGATTGAATTTTGTCCTCTAAAGAAGATATGTTGGTCTCATGAATGTGATCTTACTTGGACATAGGATCTTTGAAGATTAAGATGAAGTCAAAGGGGATCAAGATGAGTCCTAATACCATATGGCTGATGCCTTTATAAAGAGAGGAGATTTGAACACAGACAGAGAAGACAGATAGTGGCAGAAATTGTTATACGATAAACCAAACCCCAAAATGCGCTAGACCGCAGCAAGCCACTACCAAAATCCTAGAGACTTCAGGAGCAGCATGGCTCTGCCAACACCTTGATTTGGACTTCCAGCTTCCAGAACTCTGAGATAATATATTTCTGTTGTTTAGAGCCTTTCGGTGTGTAGTACTTTGTTATGGCAGCCTTAGCAATCTAAGACAGACTTCATTCACATTCCCCATGGTGGGTGGGTCAGATATGCATTCCCTTCTCCATGGCCAGAGTACTGTAGGGCACCTCTGCATTCCTCATTTGACAGGAGCTGTAGGTGTAGCCTCTTTGCACAGGGAACCTAGGAAATAAGGGGAATTTTCTAAGGTATCGGCTTTATAATCTAGTTATCATATATCTAATTTTGGTTCACTCATGTATTCAACAAACATTTAATGAACATAGATTATGTGTGAGGCAATATACTAAATGGCAATAATTTACACAGCTTCTATTCTTGATAGATAATTAGAGTGCATTGTGATAAGTGTTGATAGATCTGTGCCCAAGTTCTAGTGTAGGAGGTGCAGACAACTCGGTCTGATGGAGAGTGGAGCGTTCGCAAGAAAGGTTTCGTGAAAGAGATGGATACTAAGCTAATCCTCACATGAAAAATGATAGCAAAGGTAGCTGTAGGGAAGAAGATTCAGACTTAGGTAGAATCATTTACAACAGACTTTAGCTGATTATCAGTTTTGAAAATATCGGCATTAACTGGTAAGAACATGGGGAACTTTTTGAAATAGAATGCAGCGTCAGCCTTTATGACACAGACATATATTAGATTCTTAGTGTCAACTTAAAACTATGAGTGGGCAGAAAATTGGCTTTTTCCTCAGTATGTAAGTCACCTAATGACAGGAAAGGAATTCTGACATGAAATGGAGGTTTTTGTTGTACTATTTCCTCTCTGGTTTGAAGTAAAGATAGAAAATTGCTTGCAACTTTAACTACAGGAAGATGTTTATAACTTAGAATAATGGATGCAATGTTAGAGTAACTAAAAGGCTATTTGTTGAAAAAAATATACAAGACCATTTGGGGGGGGGGTTGGGGGGAGAAACCCATTCCTGCCCAGAGATTACTCTATTATTTCTGTCCAGCATGGGGTAATGGGGTGGTTTCTATTTCCCCATTTTTCCTTTTCCTTAGGGACTTAGAGCAAAATATGGAGATATTTGTAATAGTCTATCTGTCTGTATTCTCTCTGAGGTCTGAATGACAAACCAAGCAAAGAAATTGAATTTTTCACTTCTCTAAACACTTTTGGCCCCTAGGAACACTGGAAAAGGTCAAGAAGTTTGAGGCACGGTCTTCCCCAGGCTACAGGATCAAAACTTCTTTTTTAAAAGGTTGTTCTAGGCCCAATGAGACAGTCAGTCATGGTGGAGAATATAAACAGCAGTTTGTGTCCTCTGTGGCGGCTTTTACTCCTTTTGGGAGGTTTGCTTTTGAAGGCAATTTCTCAGGAGAGATTCATTTCTCTCCTCGGGGCAAATGCAGGAGAAAAAAAATAGTGTATGGGCAAAAAGACTCTTGCTTTTCATTGCCCCCTCCCTGTTTTCTGTTTCTACTTTACTCCCTTCTTTTCCTTGTTCTTTTATTGTTCCTGTTTCTCTCCACCAAACATTTTTTTTTCCTTCTCTCCACTTTTCTTACTAATCTTACTTTCTTTTCTTATTGTTGGCTAATGTAAGAGGGATTCTCTGAAATGCTCTGGTATCAATGCCCTTGTGTAACCTTCTACCCTTTAGTATAAGCTGAACCTAGTGACACTTCTAATAAATAGTATGTGACCTAAGTTAGGGGATGCCACATCCAAAATGAGGTTGCAGAAAGAATATGATTCCCATCTTGCTTGCCCTCTTTCTTGCTCTCTCTCGGAGCCCTCTCTCTGCCCTAAAAATAAGCAATTGGTTCTCAAGGAACCAATGTCTCCAGCCAACAGCCACCGAGGACCTGGGTGTGACTGTGCTTGGAAGTGGATCCATCTCCAGTCAAGTTTTCAGAGGACTGCAGCCCTGATTGACACTTTGATTGCAGCTCTGGGGCAGACCCTGTGCCAAAGGAGCCAGGTAAGCTTGCCTGGACTCCTTACCCCCAGAAACTGTGAGGAAGGCTGCTAAGTTTTGGAGCAATCTGTTATGCAGCAATAGGTAATTAATATGACCCATATCCCTTCATGTTCTTTCTCTTCATTGACTTCTTTTTTTTGAACCACTTTCTTGTTTCTCTTACTTTTGTTCTTAAGTACACAGATTTAAAATTTGTATGCAGTATTCAAAGCGAGAAGCGTCACAATGCTTTACTCTCAGTAACCATCAAACTAAATCATGTATCTGCAAACATTATCTGCATAATGGAAAGGTCAGCATCCCTGATCTCCATTTAATTGCACTCTTTGGTAAATATTCATTCTTTTACCATTTTATCAAAACTATTTAATGGGCAGGTACTATCTTCAAGGCATTGTATCACATGCCATGTGGAACAGGGAAATGAATGAGATGTATCTCCTGCTATCAAAAATAGTTATCATTTGGAATAAAATAAAATGCAGATAATGAAGCATCCCATAAAAGGTATATTCCTAGCATCTTTGAGTGTTAAGAGGAGGGAGAGGTCACTTCTTACTTGGAGGATCAGGAAAGGCTCTGTAAAGGATGGACTTTGTACAGAATCTTGAAGGATGTACTGGTTTTGAATATGCCCATTCAATCTTCTGTGCATTTCCTTCTCTCTCATACTGCTCAGATGAGCAACTCCTATTTAACATGCAAAACCAACCTAAAAGCTACTTTCTCTGGGCCACTCTCCACAACTTTTCTAGTTAGTGGGCTGTTTACCTTTTCAATACTTCTATAGCCCTCTATACCTCTGCAATTATTTGTCTTTACATTTGGCTTTTCCCCATTTATCAGGTGGAAAAGCATACTTCAAGAAGAAAGGGACAATACACTGTGCTCCAGGCTTGAGAATAGTATAGCTAAGAAGATGGAGTTCAGAATGGGGTTTCAAGACTTGAAAAAATACAATATTAGAATAACTAAAAAGTTATTTGTTGAAAAAATACTGTTTTTAGAGAAAGAGCCATTTCTAGCCAAAGACCACTCCATTTCTTTAACGAAGTGGTTTTCTCTTACTATTTCCTTCCTCCTTTGGGGACTTGGAAAAAATTATGGGACTATTTGAAATATCTAATGCATTCTTTTGTTCAATCCTGAGTCTTCACTATACTTCATGAGGTACAGGTTTCTATTTGGGAAATTGGGGAGATGGAACATGGGATAGGGGTTACACTCCCTTTTATCTAGGAAATAAACATATTTCTAGAAATTACCAAAAGTAACTACTCCACAGTTTTACATAGATTTCTTCCAAAAGTACATCTATCATGAAACACATACGAGGTAAATACCTAAATCTGAGTCATGGCATTGCCACGTACTTCCAAGTGACCTCAGTCAAATCGCTTAAAAGGTATCCCAGATTTCAATATTAACTGGGAAAAACCGTTGAACAGCTGAAGCCTTTAAAATACTCATATTGTTGATATGGTAATTTCCATCCCTGAAAATTTTTCATTGTAAATAATTCAAAATAAAGGGATATGGTGGAAAGATCCTAAGTGGTCAAAAATAGGAGACAAGTTATATACTGTCAATTTAATGGAATATTATGCAGACACTAAAATGGTAATTGTGAAGACAAATGTAAATCTGGACATGTTTATAACATGATAATTTAAAAGAGCATGATAATTTATATAAACCCTGACTATAAATATCAATTAATATTTGCTTGAGTGAAAACCAGAAAAGAATAATAATAAATTCAGCTGCTATGTTAGAATTGTTTAATTTTAATTTTTTTAAACTTTTAATGAAGGGTTTCTCAACTCTGAATTTGGGGCCTGATAGTTCTTTGGGAGGGGAGCTATCCTATGCATTATATATTATTTAGCAGCATCACTTGTCTCTAGCCACTAGATTCCAAAAGAACTTCCCCGTTGTGATGACCATAAATGTCTGCAGACATTGACAAATGTCCTTTGGGGGACAAAATCATCCCCATTTTAGAACCACTGTTTTAATGTGATGTTTTCATTATTTTTCTAATGTTGTTTTTCAAAGAAAGAATATCTATAAACAAAAATGAAAGTGATCTTTATCCTTGACCTGGTGTTCTCTTTAACAACTGGGTAGAGAATACTTGAAAATCAGCAACATTCTGATTATATCGGACAAGGGAGTGCAGTATTAACGTGCAATGACCTGCTTGGAGATATCAGCAAACTCCACCATTTCTCTGATTTCTTCCAAATGGGGGAAAAGACAGTGTGTGTTATATAAGAATGTCTTCCACTGACAGTGCAGACTATTTTTATCCTGGTGGAAGTTGCCTCTGGGCTCTGAAACGTTCTGTCAGGGAGTTAAAAAACCTAATTGCAGTGAAATATTTTTTCAGGCAACCTGTCCATCATCAAATTCTATAAGTAGAGGAAATGCACACTTTCTTTAGAAGATCTTACAGTGGAACTCAAACTCCATAGGAGTTCTTTTTAGGGCCAAGGAAACTTCTTCACAGTATAGGAATTTTAGTTCACTTCATATTTCAAGAAGACATTAAGGAGTACTTGGTCACCTGGCATGACCCCATATTTTATATTCAGGGAAACTGGAAACAAGAAGTTAAGTCACTTGCAGTTTGACACAACTAATTATTTGCACAGCATAAAATTAAGCTCAGGTCTTCCTGAAGTTTCTTATCCTTCAGGCAAGCTTTGTCTTTAAGAAAAGATTTCCCATCCCTGTAATAGTATATTATTGGAAAAGAATTTATTACTAGATGATGATGTCTTCCACTGTGTTTGAATTATGGATTGGTCTTCAAATTGAATGCAAAATTCAAACATTTAGTGACTAAATATTTATTGGGTGCCCAGTGCTGCCAGGACGTGAATTTGTAAGATTAGAACAAACACGTTTTACCTTTTTTCTGCTATCATAATTGTCCCCCACATTCTGCTGGATTCACAAAAGACATTTAGTAAATGCTAAGAAATCATAGTAGAGTTTACTTAGATCTAGATCCTTGAAGATTTCCACATGTACTACTTGGCATACTTCCTCCATTCCTTTTTCCCCTTCAGCCGACCTTTTCAGCTTCTCATAGCAGCATGGGCTAAATTGTGTTTGAATGCACGTGCGATAACCCAGTTACAAAAACCATGCCAGGAAAATGTTAGTTTAGTACATAGGAGACTCTAGCAACCTATCTATGAATTATAACAAATGGCCATAATGCTGACTCTGCAGAAGAGGGAAAAGTGTGGGCTTAAAAGTGATTCTTGGGGGCTGGCTGTAGCCCAGTGGATAGGGCACCAGTACACCACATGGAAGGCCCCGGGTTCGTTCCCGGGGACCTCTCCAAGCAGGCAGACCACCTGAGAAGGCAAAGCTGCCAAGGGCGGGGCAGAGCCGCCATGGGCAGGGCAAAAAGCCGCCACGGTCAGGGCAAAGCCGCCACAGGCAGGGCAAGCAGCCTGCACAGTGAGCTGACTCGGCGCGTCACCGCAGTGGGGGGAGACAAAGCAGACATAGAAGAACACAAAAAATGAACACATAGCAAGAGCAAGCAGAATAGGGGAGGGATATGTAACAAAAATTAAAAATTAAAAAAAAGTGATTCTTGGGGGTGAGTGTAGCTCAAGATTTGAGCACCTACTTCCCACATACAAGGTCCTGGGTTCAATCCCTGATACCTCCTAAAAAAAAAGTGATTTTCAGTTTCCTTTGGATGCAAGTGTTAGTACAGGATTCTTCTGATATATATATTTTTTTCCACTGCCAAGGTTCAGTGTGATAACTGCCACAGAAAGCAGAGTTATAGGATTGTCACTTGGATCTTTCCAAAATGCCTGGAATAGAAAGATCCAAATTATCTTGATTACAAACATCACCAAATATCACACAAAATCCCTCCTCATCAGAAAGGCATGATAACTAACTAATTAACTAACTGACTGACTAAACAAGTGGCACTTATGGTCACTGGGCATCTTTCTTTGTATTGGGCTAGTGAAAGCTGTTTGGAACTGAGAAGCAAGAGACTGCTTCTAATTCTGTCTTCTGTGAGTCTGTGTTGCAAGATTCTTAACCTCTAAGTACTCCCAGTTAGCTCATCTGTTTAATAGGGTTGTGATTTCGTGCCTAGTAGTTAATGTGCAAGAGGGGAGGTGCTAATGGTAGGTTAATAAGAAATATTACCTGTTGGAACGTGTAACCATAAGAATTTTGCAGATGATTAATAGAAGATTTTAAAGGAAAATTTTGATATACATATTTTTGAAAAAAATCAGCAGCTATTTTTTCTTTAAGATAGGTGGATGCAACCAGATAAAATATTTGTTGTGCCTGCATGACGATGATGCTCTGATGTGTTCATTTAAA
>PVKH010034083.1:0-11920 GCA_004027955.1 Chaetophractus vellerosus
GGCAGCGCTCACAACCCCCCTTCCCACCCCAGCCGAATTTGTTCCCATGGAAAGCCTGGTGCAAGCAGACCTCCGTCAGGCCCCTTGGCCCCCTTCCAGCCGCCCCACGAGCAGGCTTGGTACCACTCCCTCCTCAACCTGGCCCCCAGCCACCGGTCCCTGGCGCCTGCCCAGTCACGTGGCATTTCGGGTCTCTCGCCTGCTTCCTCCCGGATCCTGATTTAACTAACCCCCCGGTCCTCTACCCTTGGCTCCCCGCCCCTGTCCCTCTGGACACCACACCCGCTCCGAAGGGCATGTGTCGGGGTCGGTTTTTTCCGGTGTCAGACGGACTTGGGCGGAGCTCCCACCCTACTCTCTTCACTGCAGGTTCCTGTCAGTCTTCTCCCTACTCTTTTGCCCTCCGCCCCCCAAGTCTCCTGAGCCCTTCTGAGGGCCTCGTTCCTTTCTCGGCACTGGAGGAACGGGAGACAGAGCCCGGAGGATCCTAAGGGCGTTCCCAAAACTGGTCTGGAAGAGGCGACAGGGTGAAACTGGCCAGCCTCTGGCGTCCTACAGACCTCGGTTCGAATCCGGCTCCGCGAATGACCGATTCTAATTCTGAAACCTTCATTTCTCTGGGCCTCAGTTGTCCCGTCTGTGAAATGGGCCCTACGGGAGACGAAGAGCGGCAAGCGTCCAGCAGGGGCTCCGGCCCGCACTGAGGGGTCCCTCCGCGGCCGGTGCCCGGCCCGGGGGCGGCGCCTCGCCTCGCAGGCCGGGGCTCTCCGCCGCAGGCTCCTCCCCCACTGACATCAGAGCCGCGGGCGGGCGGGGGCAGCCAGCCGAGGCCGAGCCGAGCCCCGGCGAGCTAGCGGCCGGGCGGGCCAGGCGCAGCGGCGGCGGACGGCGGCGGACGGCGGCGGGAGCTCGGCGCCAGCCTCCTCGGGCCTCCCAGCCAGCCCCGCGGCGGGGCAGCCGCAGGTACAGCCGGGGCCCGGGCGCAGCCCCGCCTGTGGCCCTGGGCGCTGTGGAGGGGCGGCGGGAGCCCCTCGCCGCTGGCTGCCCTCCCCCAGGGAGCGGAGGGGGTGCCCGGGGCTGACCAGACTCTGGCTGGGCAGGACTGGGCCTTTCTCCCCCACCTCTGCCCCAGGCTCAGCAGGTGCCAGGCAGCCCGGTGGGAAGCTGAGTGGGTAGTAGAGGAGGGTCAGGAGGGTGTGTGCGTGTGTTCCCTAGTGCCTAAATGTGGAAGGGCTTGGGCATTTAGAGGTAATTATGCGGGGCTGGGGGGTGGGAGGGGGTGCGTTTTGGGGTGTGTGGATCATCAGTGCGGTGTGTTGGTGTGTAAGGGCGTAGGTGGGGATGTCTGGGAATCGGTGTGGCTTTTGGTGTAGGCTTGTGTCCCGGCGCTGTATGTGCTGGGGAGTGAGGGTATCCGGCTTTCAGGGCAGTAATTCACAGCTGGGGAGGGGGTGTGTACAGCTGTGTTCTGAGGATGTTTGGAGTTAGGTGCATAAGGAGCTGGGGTTGTTCCCTTTGGGATATAGGAGCTTCTGGGGTGTGGGGTTTAGAAGATGGAGGGTGTAGGGTGTGGGTGAATCAGAGGTGCCCAGTGTACGTGTGTATATATATATCCAGGTGTCATCTTTACCAGGTGTGGGTAGACGTGCGTTTTCGGGTGTGAGAGGATCAGGGTGGGGGTATGGGTGAGGGATGTTTGGATGGACAGGTGGGTGTTCAGGTGTAAGGATGCCTGGGGGACTGTGTGTGGAGATGTGTGCTGATGTCTGGGTGTGCGCATGATTGGGTGTCAGGGGGCTTGGCGGCAGGATGCTTGGGTTCAAGGGTGTGGGAGGGGCTTTGTGTAGGGAGTCTGGTTGCAGGGATGTGTGTGGAACTGTGAGGGTCTTATTTTCCAGGCCCCCAGATGCGTTTAGACTCTGTCTTTAGAGCTCACCATAAAGTATCTTTTCCTAGAGAAGTTTCTGTCCCTGGGATGGGTGGCCAGGGTCCTCTGGGTACAGGGTCCCATCCAAGGGATGGGATCTCCCATCAGGACCCCTAGTCAGGGTGCCTTACCCTCATTCTCCTGCAGAGGAACAGAGAGGGAAAGTGCTCTCCCTGAGCTGTCACAGCACACTGGGCTCTGCAGCCCTGGAATAGGTTTGGGAGGCTGTGTTATCCAAATGGGCCCCAGTCGGCTGCAAATTGGAAGGACCAGATGAGGGCAGCCCACCTCCATGTCCTTTGTCCTCAGCAACCTGAGCTGGGGCCCCAACAGGGTATCATTTGGGCAACTTTGGACCCAGCCCCTACCCATTCTCCAACCTCAGTCTTCCTATTTCCCATCTGATAAATGGGGAGAAAACTTCCACACTCCCCTGCTGGATGAGACAGTGGCCTCACTGGGGGAAGGTCCAGGCTGAATCAGGGTGAGAGGAGGCTAGGAGAAGACAGGCTAGGTGGGACCATTGTTTAGTCTGCTGGGTCCCAGATGGGGAGTTGGGAGGGAGAGGGGTAGTAGGAGGTCTGTGGAGCTCCAGCTGTGGCTGCTGTTGCTGTGGTAACAGTGCAAAAGGAGCTATTTAAAAACGTGGCTGAGATATTGCTGGAAGCCCAGGCTGCCGGAAACCTGATTTCCGAGAGGCCAGGGTGGCAGAGAAGGAAGAGGAGGGAGAGGATACACCCCAGCAATTCCCAGGGTGGGGCTGGGACATCACTGGCTTTGGAAACAGGGTTGTCCTCTGGGCCTGAGCATTTCTACAAAGCACCCCTGAAGTCTTCTCTGCTGTCCTTCGAGAGGTCAGGGCCCCCTAGGTGTTTGCATTTGGAGAGGAAGAAACTGGGAAGTGGGCTGAATAATTAATGACTGAGTGACTTTGTTGAGTGAAGAATTTTGCTGCCATGAAGATTTTCCTCTAGTCATGAGGATTTGCTGAGTGGATGTTGTTGAATGAACAAACCACTGGAGAATGAATAAATGCATGTTGGATGACTGAGTGGGGTCCTCAGTAAGTTCCCAGAGAGAAGACGGACCCCACTGAGCCTCCTTCCTCCACTTTCCTTCCCAGGAGCCCTGGCTGTGGCCAGGAGGCAGTGGGCCATGCCGGGGGCAGTGGAAGGCCCCAGCTGGAAGCAGGCAGAGGACATCAGGGACATTTACGACTTCCGCGATGTTTTGGGCACGTGAGTGATCCCTCAAGTCTCAGGGCAGGAGAGAAGGGGATGCTGTCCCTGAGCTGGCCTGGAGGGAGCGGCTAGGGAGGTCCCCACTCCTGGGTCTGGATGGCTGGGGAGGCTGGGTCCAGTGTGGTACTTCCTCTGGTCGCTTGATCACTGCTTCCTGTTTTCTACAGCCGGGCCCTGTGTCAGCCTCAACATGGCCCAGGCTGGCCCCTTCTTTCCACTTCTGGCTACCACTGGGTGGGATGGGGCTGCTCTTGCCGAAGTTCTAGGTTCCTGCTGAAAAGAAGGAAGCAAAGGAGGGTGAATGGGCCAGCTTATCTGACCTGCCACCAAGAGCTAGGGGTTCCCAACCTAGGCTTAGGAACTGAGGCTGGGCATGGCTCCATTCTTTGTGCTGGGAATCCAGAAACAGCTCAAACCTGGTCTCTGCCCCTCGAGTTGACCCCAGACGTGTGGGGGAGACAGACCCAGGGAAAATAACAATAGGGTGTGTGCTGTGCTCCAGTTAAGGTCGGGACTGAGGACTTTGTAGAGCCAAGAGAGAGCTGTGGCTTCTGCCTGGGGAAAAACTTTCTGGAGGAGGGGCCATTGAAGGATGAGTAGGAGTGCACCTGTCAGAGAGGGAAGAGGCATTCCAGGCAGAAAGAATAGTGTAAGCAAAGGCTTGGAGGCATGTATGTGTGGAAAGAGGTAAGGATGGAACTTAAAAGCAGAGGCTGGGGAAGAGAAGAGTGGGTCGTGCAGGGCCTTGAAAGCCAGGCTACAGAGCCTGGACTTTATCCCATGGGCCACAGAAAGACATTTAGGACTTTTTGACAGGTTTGCAATTCAGGATAGTCATTCTAGTCACAGAATGGAGAGTAAATTGGACAGGATAAGACTGGAAACCAATGATGAGGCTACTATAGTCACACGTTATTCCTGGTTGAAATTACACCATGAGAGATGCAAACAGTAACAAACAGCTATAGAAAGAATACCCTAGTAAACTCAGTGACTTGAGTGTAAATGGGCTTATTTGTTCCTTTCTAAGAGCTACACTACAGTACTGCTTCTCAAATTTTAATGTGTATACAAATCCCTTGAGAATCTTGTTAAAATGAAGATTATGGTTTAGTAGGTAGGGGTGGTGGGAGTGGTGCTGAGAGTCTGTGTTCTTAAAAGGCTCCCAGGTGATGCTGATGGTTCTTCAAAGTACTGAAAGGTGTTGATCAGGACTCAACTTGGCTCTAGCAGAAAAGAGAATGAATCAATCGTGCACATAATCACAAAGCCCAGGGGCAGACTTCAGGCATGGCCGAATCCAGAGGCCCACCAGAGGCTCATGATGTTATCAAGAAATCATCTTTGGCCATTTATCAGCTCTGATTTCTTGTGTGTTGGCTTCATTCTCAAGTAGGCTCTCTCTAAGTGGAGGCAAAGGTGACCACATTAACTTTAGCTTAGCAGGAAGGAGTGCCTCTTTCTCAAAGTGCCAGTAACCTGGTGTGCATCATATGACCCAATTACTGTGGCCAGGGAATAGACTACTCTAATTGGCCAGGCCTAGGCCCTCTAACCAACCAACCAGGGGGTGGATGAGTGATTGGGGGAGAATCATTCCACTTCCTTGGGGATGGAGGAGAGGTTCCACCTCGTGAATCCCCTCTTCCTGCAGGGGGGCCTTCTCCGAGGTCATCCTGGCCGAAGATAAGAGGACTCGGAAGCTGGTGGCCATCAAATGCATCGCCAAGAAGGCCCTGGAGGGGAAGGAGGGCAGCATGGAGAATGAGATAGCTGTCCTGCACAAGTATGTGGGCCATAGTCTGTCCCTGCCCTAACCCTCCCACCCTTCTACCCTTGCCTTAAATTTCTAGTTTCTAAAATGGGGGTAATAATATCACTAGGTATGGTTGTAGGGAGTATTAGAGATCCTTAATCCTTAATTTCAAGTGCTTGGCACAAGAGCTAACATGGCAGACATGATCAAGATATAAGTGCTTATTTACAGTGGTTTAATATGTACACTTAGGTCTAAAGGTCAAAGCTTGACTATGGCCTAAACCACACGTCTCAGCCAGTTTTTATCTCTAGACCCATCTCAAGTTCCCGCCCCCGCAGTAAAGCCACTCAGCCAGTTCAAACATGCCCATCTCCTGACCCCCTGACTAAATCAACAACCAACTGGCATAGGAAATGTTCATGCAGATATAAAATCTTCTGGCCCTTACTGGAAAGCTTTCTGACAGTCTTCATTTCTGGGCTCTCCACTGAGCCTTCCATCCACCTTGGGCGAGGGAGATGGGCAGGGAAGAAACGATCATTTCCCCTTTCCAGGAGAGGAGACTTGGGTCCAAAGAGGGCAAGGGATTTACCCAAGGTCGTGCCTCATCAAGATAAATTGCCACCATTGGCTCATTTATTGAGTGTTTACTGTGTGCCTGGCATGGTGCCAAGCACTTTACCTGCATTATCTAATGGGATCTTCACCCCAGCTCTTCATGGGAAGTACTATCACTGGTTTTATCTTATAGGAGAGGAGACTGAGACTTAGGGAGGTTACATTCAATTCAGCAAATATTATTGAGCACCCACTCTGCACTAGGTGCTGGAGGAGCAGTGGTGAGCAAGACCAAGTCCCTCGTCTTGTGGAGCTGACATTCTTGTGGGGGAGGTTGACAAACTTGTAAACACAGAAAAAATTTTAAAGTCACACATTCTCCTTCTGCTATCTTGGAGCTTGGAACAGGCAAATATGTCTGGAAGGCTGTGGTCCAAAATCACTTTTAGTGGCTAAAAGCACAGGCTCTGGTACCAGAGGGAGCACACAGCTCTTCTGAAAATTGAAGGCCCGAGATGAAACTGAATTCTATTTGGGCAAGAGATGTGCTTATGCATACAAAGCAAAAAACAACCCAGTGACTCCTGGCTGCAAACCTAACAAAACCAGAGTGATCTGGGGAAAGGTAACTCATGCCCATGGAAATAGTGGCATGGTTCATGCTAAATTCTGAAGCAACCTTCCTGCTAAGACCATTGGACACTGAATCTGTGTGATGTTGTACCCTGCAAGGGTTTAAATTTATTGAAGAGTAAATAAATAAAATTGTGGATTTTTCTCTTGTGGAAAAAAAAAAGGAGGGGGTGTGTGTCACACATTGATCAGTGCTATGTAGCGAAAAGACTTGCCCCCAAATGGTGTGTGCTAGAGACAGGCTTTGGACCAGATCTGTCCCATGTTAGAGCCCAGCATTCACCCCTCTGCACTCCTGCCTTTCAAAAAGTTATAACCAGTTACAGTAAATCAGCTTTTCTCTTAGGGCCCAGATCCTTGGTTTATCCTGCCCGGGTTTGCAGGTGGTAGGAAGTGAGGGTGGCAAGGTGGCTCTAAGCTGTCCTCAAGTCTGAACCACCTCATTTCTGCTTCCAGGATCAAGCACCCCAACATCGTAGCCTTGGATGACATCTATGAGAGTGGGGGCCACCTCTACCTCATCATGCAGCTGTGAGTGGCCCAGTCTCTGCCCCTTCCTCACACATCTCCTCACTGCTTCAACTCCCAGGCTGGGGAACCTGTTCCTTCCAGCTCTGCTCCTTTGGCCAGACTGCCCTGTCCCCTGCTGTAGGGTGTCAGGCGGGGAGCTGTTTGACCGCATTGTGGAAAAAGGCTTCTACACAGAGCGGGATGCCAGCCGCCTCATCTTTCAGGTGCTGGATGCTGTCAAGTACCTGCATGACCTGGGCATCGTACACCGGGACCTCAAGGTGGGGTGTGAAGCTGCATGGTGGGCTGGGGCACCCAGGGGTGGGGCCTCAGCAAACTCAATGTGTGACTTTGGGCCAATCTTGCTCCCTCTCTGAGCCTGAATTAGTCTGCAAAATGGACCTTGTAATCTCTAAGCTGCCTCCTCCCTTTCCAGTTAGGACACTAAGACACAGAAGTGAATTGTGCTGTTATTTTAGCCACATAATGTTTTGTATCTTTTTCTGATAGTAAGAGTTTCTTTTGCTCTTTGTAAAAACTTAGATGGGCCAGCATAGCATTAAAGAAGAAAGCCTACTACTCAGAGATAATGGTAGGGTTCATATTTTTTTAGTGCATCTCATTCTGGTCCAAAAGAGCAATGGGGTCAAACAGATCTGGGTTTGAATTCTGGCCCTGCTACCTCCTAACTGTGGGTTCTTGAGTAAGTCTTTTTACCTCAATTTCCATATCTGTAAATAGGATTATTCACATTGGCCTGGCAGAGATCTGACAAGAATGAAGTTAATTCAAGCACCCACATAGGGACTGGCACACAGTAGCTGTTCAAAAATAATTTCTTTAGGGCTTCACAGTACACACCTGAGGCTTATGGAAAATTCCCTCCCTCACCCCCTCAGCCCTTATCCTTTCTGGAACATTTAACCTTCTTGAGAACTTCCTTGAGTTTCTTGTGCCTCTAGCCAAGATGGCAGCTGTGAAGCCACAGTGGCTTTTGGGGAACCCATTGTTTCCCAGGAAATGCTTGGGGAGGCAGAAGTTTCTGATGGCCTCTGGCCACCTCTGACTCCTCTTCTCTCCCTCCCACTCTCCAAGCCCGAGAATCTGTTGTACTACAGCCTGGATGAAGACTCCAAAATCATGATCTCTGACTTTGGCCTCTCCAAGATGGAGGACCCGGGCAGTGTGCTTTCCACAGCCTGTGGGACCCCAGGATACGTGGGTGCGGAGGGCCCTGGGCTGGGGCTGGAAGTGGGGGTGGAACCAGATGCTGCAGGACAGAGATTTGTCACCACCATGTCCCCTTCCCTTCATAGCTCCTGAGGTCCTGGCCCAGAAGCCCTACAGCAAGGCAGTGGACTGCTGGTCCATCGGGGTCATCGCCTACATCCTGTGAGTAGGGGCTTGAATGCTGGGCCGTGGCTCCAGACTTATCCTCTCCCTTCTTTCCTCTCTTCCTGCCCTCTGCCCTTTCTTCCTCCTCTCCATATTTGTATCTACCAATTAATTACTTAGTTACTTCAGTCCATGGATATTTATTGAGCACCTACTACGTTGTAGACAGTGTGCCAGGCATGGTGATTTGGTGGAGCACAAAACAGATAAAGTGCCTGTCCTCAGGGAGTTGATACTCCAGTAGGGGAAACAGACAGTAAACAAGTACATAAATCTATACTATAATGTCAGGTAGCAAAAAAAAAAAATGCTATAAAGAAAAATCAAGCAGAGGTAGGGAGATGGGGATGGATGCCATTTTAGATAAGGAGTTCAGAGAAGGCCTCTCTGAGGAGGTGACATTTGAATGGCATCCTGAATGAAGGGAAGGAGCCAGCCATTCGAGGTCTGGGGGAAGCATGGTTTAGGTAGCGAGAAGAGCAAGTGCAAAGGCCCTCAGGTGGGAAAATTTGTGGCATGTTCAAGAAGCAGAAAGAAGGCCACTGTAGCCAGTCAGAGATGAACAAGGCGGAGAGGTAGTTTCCCCCTGGGATACTCCTTCCTGTGGGTCTTGCCTGATCCCAGGGACTGCCTCAAAGCTCCAACCTGGAGCAAAGGCTGCCCTGAAAGTGAAATGAGGACGAGTTTCTCCCTGCGCAGGCTCTGCGGTTACCCCCCCTTCTATGATGAGAATGATGCCAAACTCTTTGAACAGATTTTGAAGGCCGAGTACGAGTTTGACTCTCCTTACTGGGACGACATCTCTGACTCTGGTATTTGGGCTTTGCCTTCCTTCCCTGGGCCCTGCCTCTGGAGCCTTCCTCATCTGCCTTGGGCGTCTCCCTAGCCTGATTAGCTGTCTTCAGGCCCAGACACCCCTCCTGGTGCTTCCTCTGCCTGTGCCCCAGTCTAAGAAACTTGCAGGCATTTGTTCATTCATTATTTAAACTTAAAAAAAAAAAAAAAAAAAAAGACATCTACCCCTACTGACTTCCTAATGCTTAAAATGCCACCATGAAAATTTTCCTCCTTTTTTGTGCCCCATATTAGGAAACAAACCTGTGCAGCTATTATTAATCACTTACACATCAGTGTGAATACGCTGAGTAGATTCTCCTCTAAAGAACATGCTTTTCCTATGGGAGAAAAGAGAGCTGGAAGGCTTGGGGTGGGGTTGGGGGTTAGAGAGGAAGCATAGAGCAGGTGGAGCCCATGGACAAATGTGTCCAGACCCGAGGGGGTGGGTTCTGTTTTGCGGGTGCCCAGAGGCATGGCCTCCCTGTCTCTGTCTTTGCCTTGTTTTGGGGGTTAAGCCAAAGACTTCATTCGGCACTTGATGGAGAAGGATCCGGAGAAGAGGTTCACCTGTGAGCAGGCCTTGCAGCATCCGTGGTGAGAGCTCCCACAAGCTGTGGGCTGGGGTGGGGTCTGGGGCCATCCAGTCTGCCTCTGCCTCTCACAGGCCACCCTCCACACACCCCATCCTAGGATTGCAGGGGATACGGCTCTGGATAAGAATATCCACCAGTCGGTGAGCGAGCAGATCAAGAAGAACTTTGCCAAGAGCAAGTGGAAGGTGAGATCACATCCCTAGTCCTGGGTCCTGGCTTCCCTAGACCCCTCTATCCAGGCCTCAGCTCACATAGCACCTATCACCAAGCTGGGCCCACAGTAACTGCCCAGTGATGTTTACGCGAGGACTTCATTCATCCACTCAAAAAATGCTCCCTGGCATCTACTTTATTCCAGAGAACGTCTGTGACCTCCAAGTTGAGAGGGAGAACAGTCTATTATTCTTAAGGAGGTATCTAATCCAGCCTCAGGGGTCCAGGAAAGGTCATAGAGCTGAACAGGAATCAGCCAAGCAAAGCAGAGTTAAGGGCTGAGGCAGAGGGAACAGGTGTGCCAAGGGCAAGGAGAGTGCACTATTGAGGGAAGTATGTGTGCTAAGCCTGGCTGAACTGGAGGGGCTTAGGGAGTGAGGGGCAGGAGCTGTGGGGAGGCTGGCAGGGCCTCAAATGCCAGGGTGGAGAGCTGGCTTGATCCTGGGGGCACTGAGGAGCCCCAGGAGGATTTTAAGCAGGAATTTCTCCTTTAGAAAGGACTCTCAGGATGCAGGGAGTGGGCATGGAGGGGGCACTGGGAGACCTATGAGCAGCCAGTAGCAGAGGTAGAGGCAGGAGATGGTGAGGGGCAGAGCAGTAGCAATAGGGATAGAGAAGAGTGGTGGATGCAAGAGTCATTTAGGAGGTAGAATCAACAAGATGGGATGATGGAAGGGATGGAGGGGAGAGATGGCCCAAGCATCTGGCTGGGGACAGGGCAGATGGTGGTACCATGACTGAGTTGTTCTGGATATGGTGAATTTGAGTGGCTTGTGGAAGGAACATCTAGGTGGCTAAGTTGAATAGAGAATGATCTACATACACATACACACACCTCCTTGGGTAAGTTACTCAACCTTTCTGTGCCTCAATTTCTTCCTTTGAAATTGAAATAGTGCCTACCTCAAAGAGTTGTAAGGCTTAAATAAATTATTATGCAAAGTGCTTAAAATTGTGCCTGATACCTACTGCTGTATAAGTGTTTGCTCTTATATATAAACATGAATTAATTCTATGTAGTTATATACATGTCTGTTTATATATACATTTTTATATTTGTGCATGTATGTGTGTGTAAATATATAATAGGATTGAATCAAATTTAATAAACCCTTGTAAAGGTTTTTGGGGTTTCAGGGGATCAAAAAATAACACCTGAATGAAAATAACAGCCCCTCTGCAAGGAGCCCACCAGCCCTTGTCCCATGACCCCCCACTCCCTCAGAAGCCCCCTCTCTTCTTTCTCCTCACAGCAAGCCTTCAATGCCACAGCCGTGGTGCGGCACATGAGGAAGCTGCAGCTGGGCACCAGCCAGGAGGGGCAGGGGCAGACGGCGAGCCACGGGGAGCTTCTCCCACCGGCAGCTGGGGGTGAGGACTGTGGCTCTGTGGGCCGGCAGGGCTGGTCCATGCAGAGGCTCCCAGGCCAGAGTGGAGGGTCTGTCCCTTCAGCCAACGCTGTCCTCTCTTCCCGTGCTAGGGCCAGCAGCTGGCTGCTGCTGTCGGGACTGCTGCGTGGAGCCGGGCCCGGACCTGCCCCCCACACTGCCCCCCCATCTCTAGGGCCCAGGAGCCAGCATCAGGATCTCCTGCATGGGAGAGGTTGGGGAGCAACTTGCTCCCCCTCCCTCCTTGAACTGGGGAGTTATCCTGTCCCACACCCTCCACAGCCCCTTCCCTACCTCTCCTTCAATGCATTTTCCATACAAATGTTTCTATTTTATTGTTCTTTCTTGTAATAAAGGGAAGAGGATAAAACCACAAGTAGCTCTGTCTTTTCAGATAGCCCCTACCCTATCTTGTTGTATGAACTGACTGCTTGATTTGGGGGTGCCTGGCCACTGAGGAAGCTGTAGAGAGCCCCCTCCCCAACATGAGACTGGGTGGGGGAAGGGAGAGAGAAGTGGAGAGTGGGGGGGAATCCTTTGCCCACTGCCCCCACCTAGCCTTCTGGCCCTGTGGACCCCTTTCTGCGCTTTGCTGGTGGCTCCTGAGTAGGGTGGGGTTGGCGCAGGTCAGCACTGAACAGCACCTGTGGGGAGGGGAGGAAGGGAGTTTGTGTGGGGAGGAGGGTCCCCTGGGGTCAGGGCTGGTGGGGCTGGTGGCAGTGTGGGGACTTAGAGGAGTCCATGGGGAGCAGGGCTGGGAGCAAGAGTCCACTGAGAGGTGGGTACATGAGTCTTGGGGGTCAGGGCTGAGGGGGATGGTGGTTGGAGAGTCCTTTAGCACCACCTGGAATGGTGGTGGTCCACTG
>PVKH010034084.1:0-11917 GCA_004027955.1 Chaetophractus vellerosus
ACCTGCCCTGCCCGTGGCGGCTTTTGCCTGTCCGTGGCAGCTTCTTGCCCTGCCCACGGCGGCTCCGGCCCGCCCATGGCGGCTTGCCATTCTCAAGGCGGTCTGCCCGCTAGGAGAGGTCCCCGGGAACCGAACCCAGGGCCTCCCATGTGGTTTCCCAGCGAGCTCTTTATCCACTGAGCTATCTAGCCGGGCCCTCAAAAAGTATTCTTATAGCCCTTTGCAGGGAATTCTCTTCCTTTATCCCTACCCTTCTGATCCCGGCAACCAATGACTTGCTTTCTATTACAACAATATTGTCTTTTCTCAGATTTTCTATAAGTGGAATCATTAAGTATATTCTCTCTTTTGTCTAGCTTTTTTCCTGTTTCATAATGCTCTTGAAATGTATATGTTTGGGTATATCAGTAGTTTATTCTTTTTATCCCGAGTTGTATCCATTTATACACATATAGTACAATTTAGGAGTTGATTTTTTTTTTCCAGTGTGTGGCTATTACGAATAACATTTCTGTGAACATTTGCATACCAGTCTTTGCACATTTATCTTGTGTAAATACCGAGGAATGAGCTTGGTGGATCTTCATGTATATATCTAAACAAAACCACCAGATGCTCTCAAACTGGCTGTATTAGTCAGCCAAAGGGGTGCTGATGCAAAATACCAGAAGTCTGTTGGTTTTATAAAGGGTATTTATTTGGGGTAGAAGCTTACAGTTACCAGGCCATAAAGCATAAGTTACATCTCTCACCAAAGTCTGTTGCCACGTGTTGGAGCAAGATGGCTGCTGATATCTGCAAGGGTTCAGGCTTCCTGAGTTCCTCTCTTCCGGGGGCTCTTTTCTTTCAGGGCTCAGCTGCTCTGCTCTCTTCACAAGGCCAGCTGTAGACTATCAGGCAAATGGCTTGTCTCTCTTCCCTGGGCCTCTGCCGTGTCTAATGGAGCCTTCTCTCCTTCCTCATGTATCTGCTTCTCTGTGTGTTTACGTCCTAGAGCTTCAATGTCAAAACTCCAAATTCTATGTTCTCTGCCATGTCTTTTCCCTGTGTGTCTGCGCCCAGGGCGGGCACGCAAAGTCCTACTGATGTGGCCCAATCAAAACTTTAATCAACTCAGTGAATCCTCTGAATCCAATCTGTCGAAATTCACAAGTGGGATCCTGTCTTGTCCTGCAAGACAAAGGCTTATGGAAAGAAAACAGACCCTCTTTTGGATGCTAAAGCAAGTGTTCCTTTATTCTTTGCTGAGTTTCTTTTTTATTCCATTCCATATGATTTTATGTCATATATATCTATATCTAAAACAATCTCAAGGTTACTTTTTAATCTTTCATGGTTCAATTGTGAATACATTGTGCATTGTTTATCAAAACATTGATTATAACATGCTTATAAAGAACAGGACTTGTATGTGTGCAAGGTTATTCTTTAAACAAAGATCAACGGGTAAAAGGTGTCATGACAAGCAGCCTCGGGGCAGAATGGCGCCAGCCGTTTTCAGCCATCAACGTTCAGGGTTTTCCATGAACTCCTTCCAGCCTCCGAGAACCTCCCTGACATGCCATTCCAATCCAATCTAATATGCCCAGAGGAACAACCAGTTCACAAACATAATCCAATATCTATTTTTGGAATTCATAAACAATGCCAAACCGCTACACTGGCTATGCTGTTTTTCATATCCATTAGCAATGTATGAGAGTTCTCATTGCTTTTGGTCACCAGTGTTTGGTTTGGTACATGCTCTTATTTTTTACCATTCTGCTTGTATCTTACTGAGTTTTAATTCGTATTCTCTGATGAATAGCAATCTCGAACCTCTTTTCATGTACTTTTTGGCCATTCATAAATCTTTCCTGAACTCTTTAGTGTAATCTTAATGAAATTAGTCATATCTTTAGTCCTTTTTTATTTATTTATTTTTATACTTTTTAATTTTTTAAAAAAAAGATGTTTAGATTACATACATGATACATTAAAAATTTAAAGGATTCCCAGATGCCCCACTCCCTACCCCTCCCACACTTTCCCACATTAACAACATCCTTCATTAGTGTGGTACATTTGTTACAATTGATGAGCACATTTTGGAGCATTGCCACTAAGCGTGGATTATAGTTTACATTCTGCACCATTTTGTAAGTTATGACAAGATATACAATGGCCTGTTTCTGTCATTGCTATGTCATTCAGGACGATTCCCAAGTCCTGAAAATGCCCCCATATTACACCTCTCCCTCCCCCCATATCCTCCAATGGCCACTGCCGCCACATCAATGATGAAAGTTCTTCCATTGCTAGAATCACAGTAATTTATTATTCATTTATGGTTTTTCTTTTGCTTTGTAGAGGTGAAAGTGCTCTGCTCTTTGTCACATATATATTTGGGAATCTTTTTGTCTCCATTTTTGGCTTGCCTTTTTATTTTTTTAAATAGTGTTTTTTGAGGCAGAAAGTGTTTTCACGGTTTTTTGTGTATAATTTTTCTAAAAATATTTTGTATCGGAATAATTATAGATTCACAGGAATTAGCAAAAATCGTATTGTTCATCAGGTTTCTCCTGATGGTTACATTCTCTTTAATTATAATACAATATGAATACCAGTAAATTAACATTTCTACAATGAATGGTTCTGTATGATTTTATCTCATGCCTAGTTTTATGTAACCACCACCACAGTCAAGATACAGAACTGTTCTATCAGCACAAAGATCTCGCTGGTGCTACCCGTTTATAATCACATGTAACTCCTCTCTACCACTATTCCTAATCTGTGGCAACTACAAATCTGTTTCCATCTCTTTAATTTTGTCATTTCGAGAATGGTATATAAATGGAATCATATATTATGTGATGATTAGCTTTTTCACTAAGCATAATGCTGCTATGATCCACCCGTCATAGTTTATATAAAAATTCCTCTTATTGTTTTACAGTGTTCCATTATCTTAATTTTAACAGATCATGTAACCATTCATCTATTGAAAGGCATTATATTCATTTCAGTCTTTGGCTATTACATATAATGCTGTAAGCATTCGTGTACAGGTTTTCACTTCTCTAGGATTAAATCCAGGAATGTCATTGCTAGGTTATATTTTAAGTATATGTTTAGTTTTTTTCAGAAATTGCCAACTATTATCCAGATAAAAAACTGGGTCATATGGGATCTGGCATGAGCACAGGCAACAGAAAGAAATAAATCTGATAATGTAAGATAGGTTTTAATGTGATGGTAACTGAAATTTAAGAAATTGCTAGTCTACACGTTAGTAGTAAATAATAAGGGGAAACCATATGTGTATTTGTCAGCCTATAGCAAGATAAATTGGATACTTGATATAAAAAATAATACCAATTAGGAGGTAGGACAATAAAGCAATAGAGAGCAGAGCTCTAGTTTAGGGCAATATAGGTAGACAGTGAGAAGAGAAGTGAGACTGAGAAGACCTTGTAACAAAGAAAACTAATATTAGAAACCATTGAAAGACCAGTAAGAGAGAGTAACAGAGATGAGAGATTTAAAAATTTAAAATGACTTCATGGTTGTCCATTATTATAGGAGAAAGATAGTAGAGCAAAATAATTATAAGGGGAGTGGGAAGGACAGAAGAACTTTGATTCATAAGAGAAAATTTAATAGAGATCCCTGAAGGCACAGTCAGTGTTGCATTCGGGTAGAGATGGGACAACATACATGCTAGTAATACAGTCATTTGGTAGTCATCAGGATAAAGCAAAAAAAGGTTACATTGTGAAGACAGGTGAGACAATGAGGGATTTACAATATAGGAAGAGGAGCAGAGGACAGAGGACAGAGCATTCAGACACAGACCCACTGCAGGAAGAGGAGAAGGAGCCTACAAGCCAAACTTCATTTACTGCAAGCCTATTATGTGCCTTATTGAGTTCCAGGCACTGGAGAAACAATTTTGAACAAGACTCACTAGATGTGAAGAAAAGCTGATGAGTGTTTTCGAGGAAATGTCAAATAGAGGAAGGGACATAACTAGACTGCCTGAGATAAGGGATGTCATTTTAAACAAGGTGGTCATGGGAAGCCATGCTGAGAAGGGGACACTCATGACAAGATAAGATTTCTTTAACTATTAGAGAAGGAAACCATTTGTGGTGCATAGTTGTAGTAAATATCATCTCTCACTCTTTGGTTTGTCTCTTTCTAACCTTTTAAAAACGTAAAACTAATATAAATATACCTAAAACTCTTACATGCTTTTCAACAAATGGCAGAGGATGGACACCTTTTTATAAGTATCATACAGGTCAAGAAAAAGAAAGTGTCTGGCTATGAAAAATCCCAGGTATTTCTTGTAATCTTGAGCAAAACTTCTTCATGCTTAAAGGTCGTGTCTGTCATGAAATTTATAGTAATTGTTTCATTGCTCCAATTTATATCTTTATCACTAATATATACAACTCAAAAACCAGTGCAATTTATTTTTATCAGTTGCTTTATATTAATGGAATCCCAGAGCTTACAAACTGTATTCATTATTGTCTTCATCTCTGTTCAACATTGTGAGATTGATCCACAAATTTGCTTATAGACATAATTTGATACATTCCCTTTGCTCTATAGTATTACTTCTTTCAATAAATGCACCCAGTTTGTTTCTCCGGTCATTTCTTGGTAGGCATTTTGTTGTTTGCATTTTGGGACAAAATTCCCGCATTCGCCCTGGAGCACAGCAGCACACCTTTCTCAAGAGTATATAGCTAGGACTAGAATTGCCTGATAAGGCATATACATATCTTTGCCTTTACTCAATAATGTCCATTGAGTTCAGAAGTGATTATACCAGTTTAAATTTCACAGCAGTGATGGAGACTGTCTGATTTTCCACATTGTTGTCAACTCCTGCTACTGTGAGAATCTTAATTTCTGCCAATCTTGTAAATGATGTGCAGTCCTACCTTGCTGCAGTTTCATTTTGCATTTCTTTCATAATCAAAGAAGTTAAAAAGCTTTCTTTCTCCATGTTTACTCCTCATGTGGATTTCCATTTTGCCAATTTTTCTGCTGGGCTGCATGCTTTTCCCTCAAAGATGTGCAGAATTCCTTCATGTAATCTGAATAGCACTACTGTCTTGGTTGTATATACTACCGTGTTGTAGTGTATCCTTTAACTTGTTTTTGAGATTAAAATATGAAGCTTATTAAAGGCGAAATTATCTATCTTCCCTCTTATACTATGATATTTGGTCCTAATTGTTCCCTCCTCAGTATAAAAAGTATTCTCTCCTATATTCTCTGCTAAAATATTTACAAATTTGCCTTTAATCCACCCACATTGACATTTGTAGTATAGTGTTATAGTTTCCAATATATTTCCTCCAGTGTATTTATCTTCTAATAATTAGGAAGGTTGTTGTATGCTCCAGTCATTACTGTTTTAATTATAATATTATGCAATTCCTGAATTGCCTATTCATTTAGATTGTATCTAGTATTTCCCTACTATATAATGATAAGATTGCTTCCTCTCTCTATTTCCAGCCTTTAACTCCCATTTTTAGTTGCTTTAATGACATTTTATAGTTTTTCTCTTAATTTTTCTGTTTTAAATTCTGTCCCTAGCTAATATTAGATATTTTCAAACAAACAAAACCTGGAAGAATTGAATACCCACCTCATGTGTTTTCTGTTTTAAATGATATACCTAGCCACCATATTTTCAAGATGGGAAATCAACAGACCTATAATCACTTAATTTTTCTGTTTTAAATGATATACTTAGCCACCATATTTTCAAGATGGGAAATCAACAGACCTATAGCCCATCCTTTTTGTTGCTTCTTTCCCTTACAAATTTTATTAGGTATTTTATTTTTAAAATTCCAAAGGTATAGGCCTTTACCAGGAGAGTGCTGAAAAACATTTCAAAGTGCCCACCAATAACTGATCACTTTGTATGCAATCTCTTTGAGTACCTTCTCCTAGTACAAAATATGTTACCTGTGTAGCTCCTGTTTAGACACCCTTCCTCTAATAACCATGGGTCTTCTTGTTCCCACCAAAAGATAAGTTCTGATTTTCTATAGCAGTACCCTGAAAGTGGGAAATGATTTAGAACTTGAGTGAGCTGCGTGGGCTTTGCTCTCTCTTAATGTGAAGGTAGGCACAGCTTCAGAAGTGGCATGTTGAACATGCTCGTTTGACCCATTAGGGAGGTAAGTGACAACAGAAAACATTTTCTTAACTCAAAAAGGACCAATCTCCTGAATCCACTAAATCATAAAACTAAATAATATTACCCTCTAAAAGGTAAACATGTTTGGTCTCAAAGAAGAGATTTTCATGGGCTTGTCCATTTATGGCCCTGATGAAGTAAGAGGAGCTGATTTATTGCTCCATATCAGACATCTAGAAAACCATGCAAAATATATGAAAGAAGTTTTTAGACAATGGACAACAAGCAGGGTAAAACAGGGATTTTCCTTCTTTCTTTCTTTTCATATGAAGCCTTTTATTTCTCATATAATGCCTTCATCCTCAATTATGGCTTTTCCTATCACAGGGATGTTCAGTTCCATCACCGTTGGGGAAGGATGGACAATTGTACTCCATAAATTAGAAAATACAGCAGTGTACATCCTAGGGCAGAGAAGTTGCTTATAATTCTGTGAAATCAGAATTATAAGCAGAATCTGGTTTCCTTTACCTCATGGAGTGTTTGATCGTCAGTTGCTCCAACAGATGCAACAGATACCAGAAAGAGACCAGACCTTCACATTCTTTGAACATGGACAATTACAATTTGTAAAATTAAGAACAGCTTCTGCCTTCTATGGGAGAGTCTGGGTATTACCTTTGAGATAATCATAGCTCTGTTTGAGAAAATCTAATCATTTTATTTTTAAATAAAATTTTATTGAAGTATATCTTACATACATGCACATACATAAACAGTAAGTGCGTAGTAACAGAAAACAGGGATTTTTGACAATAGGGAAAACATTGAAGAAATGGCTGACAAATATTTAAAAGAATAGCACAAAATCCAGCACTCAACTTTTGTAAAATTCAAGCATCAAGCACCCAGCCAAAAATTATCAGGTAGGAATAGAAGCAGGATATATAGCATATATGACTCTCTCTCTCTCTCTCTTTTTTTTTTTCAATATATGAGTCTTCTGTATTGTAAATCCCATATAGATAGGTGATTCTCACAGAATGTCTTCATTGATTTTTGTTGGTCTCTACTTACCAGTTCATCAGACTTGCCCAGGACAATAATAAAATGATGATGATAGACAACCCCATCTCAAAAAACAGAATATCTACAACTGTTAAAAAAGTTGGAGAAAACTATGACCAGACCACAATGAGAAGAAAAATAAAAGTTACAATAAGGTCCAAATTGAAATTCTAGATATAAAACTGAAATATCTGAAATGAGAAAGCAAACCAACAAACTAATAGACGAGAAAATACTGGATAGAATAATTACAGTAGATATCACATAAAGAAAGTTATAGGACATTGGCAGATTGCTGACTATACAAATAGGCCATCTGTGATCTGTGGGATAATATCAAGCAATATAACATATTTATGATCGGAATTACAGAAAAATGAGAGGAGGAAGATGGAAGAAAATATCATAAGAAATAATGACCAAAATTTTTTTCCAAGTTTGACAAAGCATATAAACCCACAGATCTAAGAATCTAATGAATTCTAAACTGAAAAAAAAACATGAAGAAAATCACACTAAGATATATAATAACCAAATTTTGAAAAAACTAGTGATAAAGAGAAAATCTAAAGCAGACAGAAAAAAGACAATAGGTGCAGATGAAAAACACTCTAAAATGAAAACCAACT
This sequence comes from Chaetophractus vellerosus, assembly GCA_004027955.1. Taxonomy (NCBI): domain Eukaryota; kingdom Metazoa; phylum Chordata; class Mammalia; order Cingulata; family Chlamyphoridae; genus Chaetophractus; species Chaetophractus vellerosus. Next base: position 7,852 of record PVKH010034084.1, read on the forward strand.
TTTTATCAGAAATTATACAAACCAAAAGACAAGAAAGTGACATTTTAAAAACTGAAAGTAAAATTCATTGTAGAATTCTGTTCCTAGCTAATATTAGATATTTTCAAACAAACAAAACCTGGAAGAATTGAATACCCACCTCATGTGTCTTGCAAAAAAAGTTAAAAGAAATTCTTCAGAAAGAAGAAAAATGATACCAGATGGAAATTTAGATCTGCCCAACACCATATACCAGAAACATGACAAAAATTTCAGAGCTCTTTTAAAAAGACAATTGAAAAAAAATTTTTGAAATCCAATGTATTCTGTTGTTTATAACATATATAAGTAAAATGTATGATAAAAACAGCAAATAATGTAGAAGAGAGAAAATGGAATAAAAGTATAAGAATCTTATATGAAGTGATAAAATATTATTTCAAGGTAGATTATGACAAGTTTAAAATTGAAAAAAACAGATGGGAAAATTAGCAAATATTCATATAGTTTGTTAAAATTCAACCACATTTATACTAATGTTAAACAAATGAACACATGTTCTAATCAGTCCAATTAAAAGGCAGGAGTATAATTACTAGATTGTATGGTAAGTGTATATTTAGATTTTTAAAGAAATTGTGAAACTATTATCAAGATTGGCTACATCATTTCATCATTCTGTATTCCTACCAGCAGTGCATAAAAAAATCCAGTCATTCCCTGTCATCACAAGTACTTGGTACTGTCTTTTTTTTTTTTTTTTTTTTTAGGTACTGGGGCTGGAGATTGAACCTGGGACCTTGTATGTGGGAAGCCAGAGCTCAACCATGGAGCCACATGGCTTCCCTGAGTTGGATTTTTCATTTTTCCAGTTTTCATTTCTTTGCTTGTTTGTTTTTTTGTTTGTTTGTTTGTTTTTATTTGGCACTGGGAACCCAGTGCCTCCCATGTGGAAAGCAAGTGCTTAACCACTTAAGCCATATCCACTCCCATTTTTTTTTTATATCAATGTTTGTGAGAGTTATGTAGTGTAGTTTTATTTCATTTGATATTAATAAAGCACTGAGACTTGGTTTTTATTAGTGTTTGCATGGTATCTTTTTCTTTCCTTTTACTTATAAATTCTTTGTATTTTCATATTTAAAGGGGATTCCTTGTACACATCATGTAGTTGAATCTTGCTGTCAATCTTTGACTTTTAATTGGAATGAATAGACCATTTGTTCATTTGCTTAATGTTACCTTTCATATAGTTGACTTTAAATGTATCCTGTGAGTATTGTTTGGGGTGTTATGTAGAAGTTCTTCAGGTTATGAGATGGAAACAAGACAGCAAGAAGGCTGAGAATGCATGAAATGGTACCTTTTTTTAGGTTAAAGGGCCTGGAGGGGGAGAAGGGAGATGAGGATGGCATAGAGGACCAGGGCTTACCTAACCTTGTTTCCCATGAGGGTCAATGGAGGAAGGGGGAGAAACCCATAAAAGTCCCTGGGCTTTGCCTTAATTATGACCCCAAGGGGAGAAGTGGGGTTTTCCCCGTGATTCTGGGGACTGGCAGCTTTAAACTATGTGGTTCAAAGGCTAGAATCAGCAAGGACCATTTGGAGGAACTGTGGATAGCTTTTATCCTCCAACCCTTATACAAATATATGCATTGCTAGTTATGGTTGCGCCCAAGGCAGGGCTAATGGGGATGGTCATTCAAAGGAGAACTTATGATTAGGGTAGGCAAGATGATGAGGCACCAAATTTAATTAATTTTATGCCATTACAATCCATCCTATGGTGCCTCAGCATCATTTTTTAAGAGGGTTCTAACCTGAGTAGTCAGAATATTTAAAGACATATTTAAGCTGTTCCTTTTGGTTCAAATAATCAGTTTAAATAAAGGCAATTAGTCCAATGACTAGTAATTGAAAGGCTGGCAGAGCCAATCTCCCCTGGTAGTGGCGCTTAGCCATGATAAAAGGTCCTGGGCAGGCTTGAATATAGTGAAGGTTTGGGAGGAGTTATACATTTTAACAGAGGTGATGGAGATATTACTAACAAATGCATCTGTTGTTGCATCTTTTGAAAATTATATTTCAATTGCACTTAGTTGTTGATGTACATGCAATGGGGCCGTGCCAGTCATAGCATAGACTACCCACTCCTTAGCCAGCAGGTAATCCAATGTTAGTCTGTTGTCAAAGACTGTTTGAGGTAGGGAGCTATGCAGATGTTACATGAGGCTCAGGGTCTGGTGTACAAATTACATATGCCAGACTGTTGTGGCTGATAGCCTTTGATTGGCCTGGAGGATATCTATTTACTGTTGTAAGAAAGTGGCTCCCAGAGTGTTTCCAGCGACCCTGGCACAGACTCCTAGTCCTAATGTGGGGGCCAAGATGGCCTGTTTGGGCCAGAGGCTCCCTTCACAGGTGCTGGCTGTATTGTCACATATAGATCAAGGCCAAGGTCACAAACAGTGGGCCAGTGCCCATCTGGCAGAGGGAGCAAAAAGAATAGGAAGTATCAACCATCTAGGATAGGGTCACAGAAGACAATTTTTTTAAAAAAATAACTATTTTTTTTAATAGTTATTCTTATTTATTATACACCCCCCCCCCTCCTTTGCTTGTTCTTGCTGTGTTCATTTTTTTTCTCTGCGTTCCTCTGTGTCCGCCTGTCTCCCCCCACTGGGGCGACCCGCCGAGTCAGCTCACTGGTGCGGCGGCCCGCCTGCTCGTGGGGGCTCACCCCTGCTCACAGGGGCCTGCCTTTGCCCGCGGGGGCTTGCCCTCTTGCCTGTGCATGGGGGCTTGCCCTTGCCCGCGGCAGCGTGCCCCACCCGCATTGGCTTGCCCTCTCGAGGCGGCCCGGGGACCGAACCCAGGGCCTCCCATGTGGTAAACCAGTGCCCTACCAACTGGGCTATACAGCCGGCCCCAAGAAGACAATTAATACATTCCTCAGAGTATAGAGCTCTTGACAGGTTATGTGGTGATAGTATACATTGTGTGACCATTTAGTGACATATGGCCAAGTGGCCCAGAGGTTGGGGCAGACATGAAATGTAAAATAAGGGGTATATGAATTTAATAGTTACAGCCTAGGTCTGTGTGACTCACATCTTTCAATTAGGCAGAACTGTGAAGAGGCAGATATTAGCCATCTTGGGGTCATCTCATAGGTTTAGAGGTGCCCTAGGATGAATGACCTTTGTCCAAGACAGGCAATCATCTGGGGCCACTTTGGCAGGGTAGAGTACAAACTTGGGGGAATAGGCCTGCACGTGGTAGTGGCATACCCAGTAGTGGTTGTAGCCTATGCACCACTAAATTCAGTGATATGCATGAAAAACTTGTCAATGTGTGAATATTCTCAGAGGGTTAGTCAGGTATCCTGGGGAGAAGGAAGAGGAAGGTGGAGATATAGGTATGGGGTAACCCAGTGTGCAGGGAAGCCCTAAGTTGGGTTTGCAGGCATGAGAATTTCTCTGCATTAGGAAGAGGGGATCAGGGAGAGGCTCTGCAGTAGGCCTGAATCATCATCTTATTGGTTACTTAGACATTGTTTAACAAACCAGTAGGGATTTGCTCATCTCAGAGCGAGTTGACAGTTGTGGAGGGGGTGGTTTACTGTTTTGCAGGCTATAAGGTGCTGCATGGGCCTGCTGGGCAGGCAGTTGGCAATCTTTGGAGGGTGTAATGCCTTATTGGTGTTTCAGGGCTGCGAGCGGTTCTGTAAGTGCAGCTATTATGGTAGATTTGACTGGAGGCGAGGTCCTCTCAGCGATGAGGCCTTGGGCCTTGTCTCATTATCAGAGACCAACCCTAGGTATATCTATGCTTCCCAAGTAGCAATCCATTATGGATGGGGATTTTGAATACCACTGGACAGCTCTAGTCATGATATCTCTGTAGGTTTTGTGAAATGGTTGCCATCACAGAGCTCTGTGACTTTTAGGAAGTCATTTAGGATGCATTTAGCAAAGGCTTTGTGTGCATGTTCCCATGTGGTCTCCTGTACTTCCCTCCACATGGACTGGCATGCTTGGGTAGAGGACAGTGAGCCATGCAGGTTTGATGTGATTATACTCATAAG
>PVKH010034085.1:0-11922 GCA_004027955.1 Chaetophractus vellerosus
ATTCGCGGGCGACCTGCCCTGCCCGTGGCGGCTTTTGCCCTGTCCGTGGCAGCTTTTTGCCCTGCCCACGGCGGCTCTGGCCCGCCCATGGCGGCTTGCCATTCTCAAGGCGGTCTGCCCACTAGGAGAGGTCCCCGGGAACCGAACCCGGGGCCTCCCATGTGGTATGCCGGCGCCCTATCCACTGGGCTATCGAGCCAGCCCCTGGGTTTGACTTTAATCCTTTAAGTAATAAGAAGTCATTGAAGATCTCTGAAGGAGGGAGTGAATGACATGACGAGCAAGGTGTCAAGGAACCCAATTCCTTTCTCCAACTCCCTCCTGCACCCTGTAATCAGTCTCTCTTCTCTGCTGACAATTCCCTGTGATGTCAATTCAGCATCTCCTGCAGCCCAGCTCTTGGAAAGGACTGTGCATGCCTTGAAAAACCATGCTATGTAAATCAGAGGCTTTGTTCTCCCATTCACTTGAGCATATCTATCGGAATTTCTTCTAGTTAATTCACATTTCAAGATGCTTCGAGCTGTATACAGAACATCCTTGAGCAGCGTCACCAGAAAGCATCCTTGTTTTATGATGTGCTGTCTTTGGCCAGGCAGCCCTAAAGATCATTAGCCCTTTTCCCAATTTCCCTGCCTAGTTGAATTCAAACACACTTCTAAGCCACTGTAATTTTTTTAATATCATCCACTTTTTTAAGTGAATCTGTTTCTGAATGTTTACTTTTTCTTAGATTTGAATTTCTCTTTATTCACTGAGCTACTAAACTCATACTACAGAGTTTAACTTAGTGATGAGTCATTTTTCTGTAACAAGTTGGAAAATCATTGTCTCCAAAACCCAAATCAAGTACAGTTAATTTTTAAAAGCATATTATCCAGCTTAGGTTTTCTTTATTTGAAGCAATTGAAAAGTTTGAAAAAATGAAAAGGAAACCTCTTCTAAAGTCTTTTGCAACTGCATGATCATGTCTATGATTTTTAGTTAAATGTCTAGGTGAATAAATAAAGGAAGGAAGAAATTGAAATAAGTGGATCTAGAAAATATATATTTCATTTTATACCATCCATCTAGTTCAAGAGTCATCAAACTTTTCCTGTAAAGGGCCAGATACTAAATATTTTTCAGGTTCACAAGCCATATGATCTTGGTCACAACTACTCAACTACACCATTGGTGCGTGAAAACAGTCACAGACAATATTCAAGTAAATCGGTATGGCTGTATTCTAATAAAATTTTATTTACAAAAAGATGCAGTAGGCGGATTCGGCCTGTGGGCTATAATTTACCCATTCCTGGTCTAGTATTCCTGTTCTCAGGCTTTGATATACATCAGAATTACCTGAGCAACTTATGACAAATAAAGATGCTCAGATCCCAGATTCTGATTCCATAGATTTGGGCTGGGGCTTGGGCTGGGCCTAGGGCCCCTGGATTATTCCAATGCACCAAAGTGTGAGAACTCCTGCTCTTTTACCTTTAAAAATTAAGTTTTTAACAAAGTCCTATATTAAATATCAACATTTTGATAAGACGCATAAAAGGAAGGTTTAGACAAGAGAATCAAAGCTTTACCAATGAAGATTAGCATATTTAAGTAGAAAAAATAATTTCTGCTTTTCAAGAAATTTTAGGACCCAATAATATTGCTCCATAATTCTAGCTGGCATCAATTTCTAGAAATCATCTGGATAGGTGACATTTAAATAAATCAAGGAACTATAGTTATGGCCAGATAATATTTTGGATTTAGTCTAAGGTGTAAATTGAATTTCAGTAATCCCAACAGATTTTAAAAGATTTATCAGCCTTCCAGCCTCTAAAATAGTTTACTACTATTCATTAAAATTATCATAACCAAAAAATTACTTAATAATAAGAGCTTTACAGCCCATAAAATATCCCATTTTTTAAAGCATAACATCAGTTAATACTTTTATAAATCTGGTTCCAGACTCTTTCCAAAAGCTTGTTGAAAGCTACTCTGAAAAGCAATGAAAAGATAGAAAATATTTTTTCCATATAGAAATTGAGAGAAGCATGGGTCCCACCCTGTACAAAAGCATTTCTCAAACAAAGGAAAAAACACTCAAATTATAAACAGATGGGCAATCACATGGCAGTCAATTAAAATATATCAGGTGAGGTCTGGTTCCAAATTTGAATTCCATTTTTGTTGGCTAACCACACAGTTTCCTTAACAGTGAGATGAGCTGCTACGTGGAACTGTAAGCTTCAGCCCATTCTCTGTCCTCCCCTCCCTGGATGGCAAGGATGAAGCCTGCTGCATACGCATAGAACTTGGCACCGACAGAGGCTTACATTATTCTTGAGCCCATCCACCAGTCCGTGGTGATGGATGGAGGAAAGAGCTACAGCCCTTCTTGGCCAGTGGATGAGTTTCCATTTAATGTTCATTTGTTATTCAGCTCAAAGCTAATAATTTTTTCTTTCATTATTTTCCTTCTTTTCTCTTAACAGCATGCTGCCTGCCTGGCATACTGTACAAATACAGCCTGGGTAAAATCAGAGTTCAATTGTTGAATTTTAACACTAGATGTATGCACATATTTCCTCACTTTGATTTTTGATAAATGAGATAATAACACTTTTAATTGATTTAATTACAAGACAATAAGCAAGTTAATTTTGACTGTAAGGCAGTTAGACATTAGAACAGGAGAAATTCAATAATCTGATATTTTAGGTTTTTGTAAGTGATACAAAGCTGTTTTAAACATGTGGTTAATGGTGCAAGACTTTAATGCTTTAAATGATTTTATGTTTGCATTTGGCAGATATAAACTGACTTATAAATGCTTAATAACATAGTAATAATCCCAGTGTGTGTCCAAATCCTCTTAAAACCCAAGGCACTCCCTCCCAATGATGACACATTGAGTACTCCCTGGTTTTAATTTTGAAAGCTGCTAATCCTCAGCTTGTCCTCACTCTTGTGAGTACTGGTGATCGCACTGGTTTTGTTCAAAGTAAGGTGACCCGCACTGAGTGTCTTTAGCCTCTGTGATCCCTGACAAACACTTCTCAAAAGTAAACCAGTGTCCGCCACAGCCCAAAGCTGCTGATCCTGTTCCAGTACCTGGTCAGTAAAGCCCATAGTACTCTGGAACTGATTCTTGGAGGTCAAACTTGTAACTGGATTTCCCCTAAAGACAGTGGAATAAAATTCCTTCATGTTTGCTTGATTTAATTTTTTCCCAAAAGAGCCAACATCATGGCCCAAGAATGTTGGTTTACTACCAAACTGATATTTTCTCTTTAAAGTCATGATATTCTTAACCAATTATATTCCTCTAGACTGTATTCCTCTGTGTCTCTCTTCAGATTGAAACTAACCCCTGTACTTCAATCATACTGTAAAACCCAGAAGAAGCACATTCATATCACATCTAACATACACATTTCCAAGACTTCCATTGAGTGACTTTCACTTTTGATCTCTAGATTTAACAATGAGTTGCTTATTTGTATCTCCTGCTCATGACGTGGGGGAGGGGGGAGAATTTTAAGTGGTTGCTTAACTTTCTACGGAAAGTTCTACTAAATTCCTAAGAATAAAACAAGGGGCATCTTGTTGAACTCTTTTGGGGGTCATTTCTAAAATGAAAGTGAATAAAGTAAAATAAAGAACAACCTGTTCGTCCTAAAAGACCATTCATATAAATATATACTTTTTCCTTTCTTTTTCTTCTTCCACTGTATATCAACACCTCAAAAAAAAAAACAAGGTCCTCAGTTCTGAAACAAGGAAAAGGGAAACACAAAAATTGTCTTCTGGCGGGGATGGGGGAGGTGAGATGTATGCACTCACTTCTCTCTTCTCCTGATGAGGAACCATCATTTTTTAAATTATGCAGTTTTCCTCCACTGTACTACCTGCCTGTCTCCTACTCACCCTTCAACACCCTACTCAAGCTCTACATAATCAGCAGTGTTCTCTAACTTCCTCCAACCAGGCTGCTACACTTTTTCTGATTAGCCTTCAGTTGTTCTCTAATGGTTTCACATTTGTGTGTTTTGTGGCTTGTCCAAGATTACATAACTAGCAAGCACCTACGAGGAGATGATACTCCATGGCTGCTGCTCCAAATTCTAGGATCTTTCTCTGTATACCGTATATTTCCTTGAGTACTGCTCTCTGTCACCCTTTGCTCAAAAGAAGGTAGAGGTCGTCCTTTCCCCTAAAGGACTGTAGTTTACGTAGTTCGTGTGCTGTCACCTCGAAGTTATCTTTTCCGTCTCCTACATTCTCACTTGAATTGCTAGACAAGTATTATGGATCTGTCCCCTCTTTTTCATTCCTAATGACATCTCCCTAACTCACGCCTTCGTCTCTCCTCTGAACAACTGCAATAAATATCTAACTGTTTTTCTCTCTCCCAGCTGTCTCTGTCCCAATTCTTCCTACATATATCCCTTGAAGCCAGGGAAGTAAGTGATGATGCCAAAGCAGAGGAGGCAGGGCTAAACAAGTACCTTGACCTTACACAGATGGAAAACCAACATTTAAGGATCAAGACAGAATAGACTTTTTAAAAAGGTGGGAAGAGAGAGAGAAGAAATATCCTGAAATGATATCCTGAAAGCCAAAAGAGCAGAAGCAGGGAGGGGCCAAATACTAAAGAGGTCAAAGAGGCTATTTCTTTATCTCTGATTCATTCTACTTTCTTACCATCTGTCTTCTTATCTCCAACAAGAAATACACTTAACTTGAAAGCAAGAAAAAAAAAGCCACTTCATTTTGTTTTTAATAGTTAGTTGTACCTGCCAGAGTAATGATTCTCAAAGGATTGAGAGAGCAGGAGGCCAAGAAATACTAATTGGGTTGTAAACCTAGATCCCAGGATTGTACTAAAGGGTTATTTTTATGTGAGCAAAAATTATTACTGCACCAGTCTCAGCACAACATCGTTTATAAGGTTTATCCAACAGTACAGAAGAATAAGTGATGGACATTATTAACGCCATGTAGACATTTAGACTTTCTCTTGAAGCCAAACAGGTATTTCATCTTATAATATACATATTGCATCCTTGAAACAACGTATTTCTCATTTGACCATACTCTAAAATCATTTGCAACAGAATCAAGAAATGATGAAATAAGCGACCATTAAGAACTCCTGGGTACATTTAATCTCGAACCAAAGGTAATCAGCCTCTAAGAGGTTTATACATTACAAAATGAAAGCAGTGTTTTTGCAAACTGGCTTGCAACCCATTAATAAGTTGTGAAATCAATTTAGAGGATAATGACCCCCAAAAAATAAAGTAGAATAAAATGAAAAATGTTAGTGCATCACAAATTATAAGAGAATAATTTCATGAGACTTTGGTTTCAGTGAATGTATCTGCATGCCTGTGTGTACTGTGTTACAATGTAAAATATATTTTTTGTGTGGGGCAATCAAAAAAGTTTGAAAAATTTATTCAAGGCAGTGTAAAATGCTTTCTTTTGATTGAAAAAAAAAATAGCAGCAGCAAATAGCAAATTCCATCGGATTAGACTGCCTTACATTGTCTTACCTATAGCTGAAATAGCTACTTTAAAAAGATACCCTGCCTCTCTCCTCTGCCCTGCCATCAATGCATTTCTTATAATGATTCTTGAAGTGCTGCCTGTGGACCCCTGGAGGTCACTGAGACCCTTTTAGAGAATCTACAAGATCAAAGTTATTTTTATAATAAGCCTAGGACATTATCTGTCATTTGAACTGTGCATTGGTGTAGCAAAAGCAAGGCTGGTTAAAACTGCTGGAATCCCGGCACCAATCAAGGCAGTGACGCCAAAGTCATTGTATATGTCACTGCCATGCACTAGCAGGTTGTTTAAAGCCAGTTTCTTTTAACAATGACCTCCATAAGGCAGTAAATAGTATTCATTTTTTCAGATGTTGACCCTTGATTACATATCATTTTAATATTCTATCTGAAGAAATGAGACGTTCTCAGAATGACTTTAATGAATACCAATTATGATGTGTTTTTTTCCAGAAAACTTACTTGGGCAAATAATCATGCCCAATAATCGTGGTGAATTAAGCTAGCTGCTTTTTAATGGAATACCATTTTTACTTAAAGACAAACTATGGTTATTCAGATATGGCTATTTGGCAGACATTTTCTCTAATAGGAACTAAGTTAGGACATCACTTTAAGGAAAACAACTGAAAGTATTTATTGCCAATAACAATTCCAGCTTTCAAGAGAAAATGAGAATTTTAGAACAACTGAAAGCATGCCAATACTTAAAGAATTTTATGATGAGATCAGTGGTGAAATTAACAGAAGTGATTTTTTGATATTATATAATAAAATATGTCAACATTTGGAAGAACTGCATATCTCAGTGAACCAACATTTTCCGAATGACCAATACATAATCCAAGATAGACCAATGAATTTTCATGCAATGGAATACAAAAAGTCATTGATACGATTTTTAGATTCCACATTCCAACCAGCATTTAAGAAACTACCAATTGTGGACTTTTGGTGTCAAGTCAGAGAAGAAGATCCACAATTATCTGAAAAGGCTATCAAAATTCTCCTTTCTTTTCCAATCTCAGATTTGTATGAAGCCAAATTTTCTTCATCTACTACAACCACAACAATGTATCTCATCAGATCGAATGCAGAAGCAGATATGAAACTACAGCTGTTATCTATTAAGCCAAACATTAAAAAGATTTATAAAAATGTAAAACAATGCCAATCTTCTCACTAATATTTTCATTAAAGTTGTCTCATATATTAATATGTAACAAGCTTATTATATTTAATGAATAATTTTTAAAACTTGGAGCTTTAAATTCTAATTAAATAAGGGAGTGGAGGTGGCTCAAGTGATTGGGTGCCTCCCTCCCACATGGGAGGTACCAGGTTTGGTTCTCGGTGCCTCTTAAAAACAAACAAACAAAAAAACCTAATAAAATGAACATTGAAAGATTTAACCCATGTAAACAAAAGCTCTTCACGCCCTCAATAATTTTTAAGAATATAAAGAGAACATTTTGAAACCCAAACGTTTGAAAACTAGTGTCTAGAATTTTTCTGAACCTCTCTTAAAAATCATCAAATATAAAAATACAAATTACATACCTGAGTCAACAATCAGTTATGCTGCTTGAGAAATGTTTACAAACAGGCACGGACTGGGGGATATTTCAATCCATTTCTGGGTTTTAAAAAAATGAATTTTTAACTGAAGTATAATGTCCATGTCATATGGTAGGCAAGAATGACTAAGAGATCATAATAAGACCCTTAAATGTTTCTTTCCTGCTAGTTTTGATTTTAAAGTGTTCACTTTTAATTACTGTTCTGTCAAGCTGGGTATCATGTACAAACATAACCTTTCTTAGGGATTCTCTGTTATCAGTAGAAGCCACAATTCTAACCCGACACTTTTAAATATCTTATCCTGCTTGAGATGTATATCACACATAATGCAAAATGCCTGCTACAGTGCTCCCAATATCAAGTGCTCTTCTTGACGAAATGCCAATGAGAGAACCCATGTGTGCATGTCCGCTGAACACTCTGGAATAGACATTATCCTGCAGTAAAAGTTCGTATGAAATCAACATGACTTAATTACATTCATCTTATTGAAAATCAAATCTAATGCCAATTATGCATGGCATTTGGAGCTTATTTTACAAACATTAACTAATTAATATGCACAACATCCCCAAGAGGTAAGGCATAATGATGTGTGAGCTGACAACCTAATTATGTCTATTCATAAGATTTCCCCCTTGCCAGTTCAAAGAAGTGGGCCTGCTACATTCTTAAATCAGATATGGGAATTAGCTATCACTTATTCCACCCAAAATTCTCTTGCTCTAAAGTGCCCACATTTTCTTTTGGAACAGATCAACTTGTACCATTTTCCACTGGAACAGCTCATAGAAACTCTAAGGCCCTCAAACCTTAATCTGGTGCTGAACTCACAGTTCTACATCTTTACACTATGTTGTTGGTTACTCTTTTTTTTTTTTTTCTACCTCCAAGCAATTTTGAATATTACCCAAATTGCTTTGACCAATTTTGCTCCTAATGCCTTCTTTTCTTTCCACGCTATCTTTCCACTGTAAAAATATTCACAAGCACAGGTTATACATCTAGGCATAACCTCCATTCCACCCCCAAATTTTGTAATAAAAAGACCAAAGTTGCCTTCTCTATGTTTTCATTTTTGTTGCCTTCTTCTCTTAAGCCCTTCTTGGGTTTTCTCAAGCTCATTGCTCATTCTAGGCAATTTCATTCCATCTAATAATTCTACTTTGGCTTCTACATTTACTCTTCAGCAGCAAGTTGGGCCTTGAAGGAGAATTCCATATGTTTAAAAAACATTGCTAGAAGACATATTGTTAGATGGGATGTTCCCATTTGTGTAAAAGAAAAAAAAGATATTATACAATTATGCTTTAAAAATGATTAGACTATCTGAGGGTTGGGAATTAAGTAACAATTCTGATGAGGGCCAATTTTGTTTGACTGAGAGTCTGTATTTCTCATCTTTGTAATGCTAACAGCTAGCAAAATACCTCATATACTAGGTGTTCACTAAGTATTTATTGAGTGATCAAGTTAATGAGTGAGTGTTAGACTAGTATTTCCAGTAAAATTGAAAGTTTGATGGACAATATTTCTCTTGTATCTATGCAACCATATATCCCAAATTTGCCAGGGTCATACTGATTTCAAATGCTCTGTTCCCTTGTTACACCATGTGTCCTCATTTTTAATTTAGAAAACATGATCACCCTATCTCTAGAATGTAGTTTCATGCTGGATACAGTCAGCAAATCTCAACAAATATTTGTTGTTTGAAATGGAATTTCCAGAGTCTATGGACATTTTTGCTTATAATATGACAAAATACAACTGGGGGAAATTATTATTTCTCTTCTCATTTATTCCTGAGACACAAATGCAGTCTGGGTTTAGTGTTTTAAATTTTCCATGTCTAGCATTCAGGGTGTGGTTATAATGAATTGCTGAGCCAATATGAAGTAAGATACTTGGTAATCAAGGGCAAGTTTAAACAATGTTGAACATTTTTTCAGGGTGACTAAACATGCAGGTAATTTATCCAGGAAAGGGCTTATATTGAAAGGAAGGAACACAAATAAACCAATTAAAAAAAAACCTGTTTATAGTCTTTATGCAGTAATAAGCCTAATGACTTCAGGAGGAAGGTTGATGAATTTTTTAATATATAAGAGGACAGTCGAATGAAAGAATAAATAAAACACTAAGAATTGTCCTTTTCCAATAAAAATTACTTGGGGCTTTTCTGGACTGCTGAAACTATTTTCCTACTTTATAATCTGATGTGATTTTTAAAACTGCTGGTTTGTTCCAAAATGATATCTCAAAGGAGTACAAATTATACCACTTGGAATTTAGATAGCCTTGGTGAAAATTTAAAGCGATTACAGAAAAAAAACAAGTGATGAATTGTCTTCAGGCAAGCCAAAAAGTGCCTGAACCAAAAACCTTCAGATAGTCATTTAGAGAATCAGCAAGATTTAGGGACAGTTTGGATATAGAGGGTGAAGCTATGTGAGCAATGAAAGATGTCTTAGCTGTGGTAGGAGGCTAGAATTATGCTGATCTCATTACTAGAGACAGAGAAAGTAGGACAGAGAACCAGTTTAGAATATTTAGTAGAGAAGTGAAGGTGATGAGTGATTCCAAGCCTGCTGAATTTAAGTGAAACATGCAGATACCCTGTAAACATCTGGAAATACAGAATAAGAATGCAGGTGAGAAATCAGAACCAGAGCTGAAGTCCCCATAATAAAGTAATATTTTATTGTAAAAATAAATAAAGTCCAAACTATTGACACCCCCATGCTTACCCCACGCCACAAGCTTACTCTTCCTGGACTCCAGCTGCATGGAGTGATTTGCAGCCCCCTCCTCCTCCCTGTCTGCACCCTAGGAGGTGTGCGTGCCCTCTCCTCACCTGAAATGCTCTTCTTCTCTCCCCATTCCCAGACCTCAACAACCTACACCCCAACTTCTTCTCAGCCTTCAGGTCTTACTTTATGTGCTTGTCTGACTACCTCCCTACACACACACACACCCACACAGACACACACATAGGTGTGTGGGTGCACATGTATGCACACATACACTCTCCTGTGTTAGCTCAGCTATCCTCCTGTGAGCTTCCAGAGAACCTAGTGTTATTTCTCCCACCATCTATGTTATAAGATCCTGCTTACTTGTCTGCCCACCCACCCCCCCCAACTTGAAGTTCGAATTTGAGGTTCCTGAGGGCAGGGATTGCATCTGTCCTGGTCATTATTATATCTCTAACTCTCTTACATGCAGTAGGCACTCAACTGAGTGGACAAATGAAATGTCAGCGAGGAGTAGAGAGAGGCCAGATCAGAGTGGATAAAACTCTCCAAAGGCATGTCTGGAAATGAGACGGGTACTTGCCTACTTCAAACAACGAGATTGAAAATAGTTTGGAAAGTTAATTCCCTGTTGTATGTGTGTATCTTGTTGGGTTGTATTCTGATGTAGTTTTTCTAGTGAAACGTATAAGGTGTCATGTGGGTGGCAGGCATGTCTTCCAAGAGGTCCCAAGCCATTTTCCATGGGAAAAGATGTGGGTCCTCAGACAGGAAGTAGAACTGAGGGAGTGGGCTTGAGGGTGGACTGAGGGAGAGGCTTGATCTTGAGTTCTTGCTCTGGAGCTGTATTTTCCAACATAGTAGCCACTAGACGCATGTGGCTTTTGAGCACTTGGTAGGTGCTGATCTGAATTGAGTTGTGCTGTTACATGTAAAATACATAACAGATTTCAAACTCTTAGTACTAAACATTTTTTTCACTAATACTTTTTATGTTGAATTGTGTGTTGAAATTATAATCGATTTCACCTGTTATTTTGTACCTTTTTAATGCAGCTACTGAAAATTTTTAAATTCCATATGTGGCTCACATTGTATTTCTGTTGGACAATAGTGGTCTAGACTTAAGAGGAAGTCTAGGCGTCTCTGAGGGTCCTTCTGGGTGGAGCCTGAAAGCCTGAAAACTAAGCCATACCTTGTAGAAGCAGCATGATTTCTGAGCGTCGCTGTCTTGTTCCTGCCATTAGCAAAGGCTTTCTTTTGGGTGCCTGCTACGAGCTGGGCGCTGTGCTAGGAATTGGGCCTACGTGATAAACCAGGTGGCAGTGGACCTGCCCCAGAAAGCTGGCTAACTAGCTCTATGATTCAGTCCCTCTCCCACACCAAGAGCTTTTCCTTCCTTTACTGTCATCCTTGGAGGAAAGGGGGCAGGAGCAGGGAACCCCAGATGTAGTGAATGTTTACTCCATGTCAACCGCTGGCATTTCTAATTCCTTGACTAGCTGGATCCTCGTTTACAACCTTACAGAGCAGGGACTATTATTATTCCCATGAAGATGAGGAAATGGAGACTTGAAGATGGAAGACCACTTGCCCAAGGCTACATTGCTGGTCAGGGACAGAGCCAGGACTGAAAACCTAGATCTGACCAAACCCAGTGCCCAGAGCTAACCAGGACACTACGCAGCCTGCCCTTACAAACCCACAGGCGGCCATCACACTGCTGGCTCCAACTTGTTGAATATTAACTAAAGACTTTATGTTTATAATGTATTTAATTCTCACAATAACCTTAAGGAGTGTTTCCATTATTATTATTAATTATTATCCCTATTTTACAAATGAGAAAACTAGATCCCAGAGAAGTAAAGTAACTATCAAGATCACACAGCTACTAAACTGTGGCACCAGCATTTGTAACTTAGTCCTACATTTCTTGTAGTTCTCTAATTAAAACGTGTGCACTGGGGGCCGGCTGTAGCCCAGTTGGTAGGGCACCGGTTTACCACATAGGAGGCCCC
>PVKH010034086.1:0-11919 GCA_004027955.1 Chaetophractus vellerosus
AGAAATTAAATTCTTAGAGTTTTCTGAAAAAGAAAGTTGACATTTGAGCAGGGTGTTGAAAGATGTATGAGATGCCAAGTCAGAGATGGAGGCAGTTACTGGCGTAAACAGATACTGTAGGAGGGTGATAGAAGAAACTGCAAACATGCAGGAAAGTTCATAATATTGTAGCTGATACATTTTGTTTGTTACGAAATGAGGACAAGGTTTTGAGTTGATGAGTTGTGGCCTGATTTACCACCATTAAATATGCTAATAATCTATTAGGTTCTAATAGTGGTGGTGGTGATTGTTCTAACTACTGAAACAATGAATGAATGAAGACAATGATTGAAAGTTACTTTATTCAGGGCTTAGAATAAAAGTAATTACGATCTTATAATTTAAGACTGAAAGAGAATCTATCTTGTTGTTATTGGTAAGAGGAGTCTCAAGAAATTGGCAAGATAATGGTAAAAAATGGGTAGATTTTTGCAGCCGAACAAGAATCTTTCCAATAAGCTTAGACTTTAAATAGTCATAAATATAGAAGAGTAGTATGATTCTAACCATAATAATAAGGTTTCTAAAACTGAAAATAAGCTGGGAAGTAGGAAAACTGGTCAGAACAGTAAATCAAACAAACCCAGACCTTTTCAAAATGGGCTCAGAGCTGGATGAAGTGATGAGGGCATACGTGCACTGGTTAGGAGTGTGTGGGAGGTTGCAGTAATCATTGAGGAAGCAGAGGAATTCGTATTTGCTTTTGTCTTTAATGGCAAGGAAAATTTCGTTCAAACTGATAATTTGTAATCACTGTTACGAGGGACTTGAAATTCAAGGTAGAATTGGGTATGTGAGCAGGTAATTATTTTAAATAAGTGCATTTCCTAGTCCCCGGACACAATCCAGTAGTACTGAGAATGCAATCAAATGAAATCACGACGCTTCAGTTGGTAGTTTTTCAAAAATTGTGGAAAAAAGAGGTAGCTAAAGAATGGACATAAGAAAATGTAAGCCTCTTGAATTGAATGCCACAGGAATAGACTCTTTCCCATTTTAAGTACATAATAGGCACTTTTTGAAGTCAGCTTTGTTTTGACATCTCTGGAACATAATACAATTCGTTGGATTTTATCTTTTTTTTTTTGGAGGTAGCATATAGTTATTTGACAGTTTGCCCACTAGATGGTGCTCCTACAGAAGAGATTTGTACATGTATGACGAGGGCTTTTCTAGATAAATAATCTATATTCTTATCAATATCAGTTTTATTCTTAACTTCTCTCAGTACAATTATATATTTTGGAGTTTAATAACTCATAAAGGTAAAAGGGTAAAGAACATGCCTCTTATGTTGCTTTTACATTGCTTTAGCTTTGTAGTTACTTAGTAATTTTCTTTAGTATTTTAGAGTTTCAATATTTTTTCCCTTTTCATCCTTCAACTTTTAAAAAAATTTTTCATTAAGATTATTTAATGGTTACCTTTGTTACTATACACGAAGACTTCTGGATTTATTTGTGAGTTTGGAAACATGTACAAATAATTAGTGTCCTATGCTGTATAAAAGTTTGAATTACCTTTACTTCCAGTTAATGCTAAACATTTTTTTATAGTCACATATTTTTCATAATCATATTTTAGATTATATAACATAATAATCATTGAATGGATGTACCTTGGTTTGCTTAACTTTTCTCCTGTTTAGGCTACAGTTCAATAGATAAAATTACTATCACTTTGTGAAAAAGAGAAGCTAAAGAAAAATATATAGGAAAAAAAAGAATATACTTTATTCATCATTTCATTATATTAATTATGATTCTTTTTGGTGGTGAAGTTATTTGCATATTATTTTTTAAATTCATTATTTTAAATAGACTTTCCAGGTTTCTCAGTAACGAACTTAAATTATGTTTTAGTGGGTGGAGTTTGTCTTTCAGCCCTGCTATTCAAAACAAGAGTTCAGTGAGGAATTGTTGTCTTCTACCTCCCAATCAAATCATGTGAAACCATTTGTGGTTTAGGTGTGTACATGGTTTTGTACCCATGTCCTGACTACTGGTTAATGGACGGGGTGATCCTGGACATGAAAATAGGACATTTTCATAAAACAACCTGTCTCAAAACTCCAGGCTGCTGTCATGATGTGAGTGGATTTGAATAGAAAATTGAAAAGTATTTCTTCCCTATAATCAGGGAAAATATGGAATTTTCCCCATCAACCTTAGATTACTCTCAAGCTCTTTGGCTCTCAAGGACAAGAAATATCTGTACATTAGAGGCTAACCGTGTTTGCAACTTGAGGTAGCAGAGATGAGTTTGACCTTTGTGTACATTATTTTCATCTGTAGTAATCCAAAATAATAAAGCCTATATCAATTCTACATTTTTTTTCTTTCCCTGGGTTTTCATCAGACATGGATCAAACCACAATATTTTGGGGCCAAACCAATTTCTATCGCACTTGGTATAAACCTTACTAATTAATTAGTTTTTTTATTAAGTACTTGGTTCATAGTAAAACATTCTTTTCAGGAGGCTTTCAGTTTTTTCTCCCAGAGAGGATTCTTGGTCTTTTTTCTATTTCTCTACCCCCAAAAGGATAGGATACATCTGTATAGGGCCACAAAATTGCTGGGACTGCCTGCACAATCCTTGGGAAGAAGCACCAAACTTTCTGCTATAATTTCTGTTACAAGGCATTTTACCCCCCAAAGTGTATCACATGGCTCTCAACCCTTATTGATACATGTGTCTGTATCTTGGGGATGGAGTCATAGAGAGAGTATTAGCATCTTTTCTTGCTGAGTTAGCCTTTCCAATGGACACCAAGGTTGTAGTTTGTGCTGCTTTCCAGTAATCTGCATATATCTAGTGGTGCTGGTAGGCACATAGGTAAGCAAGATTTTTTCCAAGTCTGTATCTGAAAAAGTAGCTGTGACTGCATTTGGGACATATTGTGTGCTCATATCAACTTAAAAATGAATTACTTCATTAGTAAATTATCAAGGAACATTCTTGTTCATATATTATAATAAATATATAAATGACCATTTATTGTAAGATATACCATTAGCATAGTGTTAAGAAAACAGAGTCTGTGGTTCTTAGAATCACTTAGGGAGCTTGTTTAAAAAAATAGAAATTCCCAGTTCCCATCCCTAGAGATTCTATTGGGGAGGGGTCACCAATCTATTTTTAACCAGCAGGAGATTCTGAGGTGGTCTATTACTACATTGAGAAACACAGATCTAGATATTAGATGTTAGAAAACATCCATTTAGCAATTAAACAATATTATTTTGTGAACTGGAGTATTATTTATTTTGGATAAAACACATTTCAATGGTTATAAAACAAAAAGTTTAGCAACATTACATTCTTTTGCATTTTAATGAAGAGTAGAGGTCCATCTTAGGTCAATACATTTTTACAAATTCTTAACATTGTAATCTTAATGTTTATAATATAGGAGAGGCATGGTGCTGATAATTTCTTTATTGATGATAATTCTTTTCATCATAAAAGTTCCTGAAGCCAAATAATGTCTTGCTCATAAATCTGTTAAAACGGGTATGTTGCATAAAATGATTGTGCTGCATTCCAAATGGAGTTCTCTCTATCATTAGATCCTTAGGGCTTAATGTAAGATAGTACCTTTAAAAAACTTGGAGCTGCTGATGCTAATTAATGTAAGCTTCTTCCTGGTGTAGAAATTTGTTTGTGAACGACAAAGCCTCTTGAGTAAAATTATTTTAAACAGTCATAATTGCTGGCAAAGAGAATCCTCTTGTATTTTTTAATTCAGTTCATATTTATAATTTATGTAGGCAGTGAGGATGCTATTGGGTTTTACTTAAGGCTTTGATTGAAACTTGGTAATTCAGGATTTCTCCATCCTGTGCATTAAATCAGGCAACCCCAGAGGGTCTTTGTAGTCCAGTGTTTATAACAGCCTTCTTTACCTGCTAATCGACCTCACTTCCTGGATTTCAGTCCGTCTAGTTAGCTAACAAAAGAGCAGCTTTTGGTTCCTGCAGATGCTGGTGGAAAAAATAATCATGAGAAAGAAATTCACGTTATGCCGTCTTTTTTGTCTGCAAAAATAAACTCAGCCATCATACAGCTAACAGGTACAAAGGGAAGATACAGCTCTTTCATGGGAAGAAATTATAGAGAAATTGAGCATCATTTCTCAAGGCTTTTATTTTCCCTGATCTACAAGTGATGCTGCTGTAATTCTAGCTGCAGTTTTTACCGATCATTCACCACTCAGCAGCTGGTAGAGAAGTAAGACGGCTTGGCAACCACCTGCAGGGCTGCAGAGATGAATTACATTTTTGGAAACAACACACTTCTGTACTCTCGAGCCAGCCGAGGAGGCAATACTAGCTCTAGCCATGGCTCGGTAGGCCCAAAGCAGAAACATTGGGCAAAAAAGGGCTCATCAGATGAATTGCAAGCTGAGCCAGAACCTTCACGCTGGCAGCAGATAGTTGCATTTTTCTCTCGAAGACACAGCTTTATTGACTGCATCTCGGTAGCCACCAGCTCCACCCAGGTAACATACCACTTGTTGAAATTATTTTCAATATATTTCTGTTGACATTTGCTTTGCAAAAATGTCTTAGTACAGGTTTCTTATTAAAAATTGTAGTCTTATGCACTGAAAGCTTGGATGTACAGAAATGTATATTTTCAGTCCATCTATGCAGGTCTTTATCACAAAAAGGGGAACAAAAATATTTTCCCTTATGCTCTTATGTAATGCCAAACAAAATAGTCTCAAATTTTTTTGAGTGGCTTCTCTAAAAATATAAAGCCGTTGATTCATAAATTAAAATGTAAATTAATGATACTTGTCTCTTTATTTTTAGACTCTGTTCAATGTATAAAGTATGATGCCTGACCAGAGAGAAGAATACCAGTTTGACTAGCTTTTGTATGTCATTCGATAACCTTAGGGAGATCATTATAGTAAAGGAACAGAAGAGAATTTGGAACATTTCCCTTTGTCCAATGTTTGGAGAAAAGATTTAATTTTAATATAGTTAGCTAGTATTATGTATATTTATATCTTAAAGTTACATTAACTAGATTGTGGTTTATTTGAAGGGATTTGATGAATCCTTCCATTTATATAAATATATATTACCTAGGGTTAAATTGAAATCAGTCAGCTTGTGTAAGTTCATGGTCATGGGAATTTTTTTCAAATACTCAAATGATATTTTAAAGAAGTAAGAAAAAATACTAAAAGTCTCCCAAATATTTTTTAAAAATAACATAAAACCACTTCTTTTTGAGAAAATGAATATTAAAAATAGGAAAAATAAATGAAAATTAGTAGTTTGAATGAAATACCTATTTGGGGAATATAAGGTTAGGTTGGGGGGAATATTCATAATTTAAAATATATAACAGATCCTTATTCAACTTTAGTAAAAATGAAGGATAAGAATCAGTCTAATTTAAAGACAAGTTGAGAATGCTTTTGTCCTTTGACATCAATAATAATTAAATTAGCAAAAAATATATAGAGAGATACATACACATTCCTTAAGGCCTTTTAAAAATAAATTCATTTAAGATCATCTTTTAAAAATAATTAGAAGCAGCACAATAAAAAATAAGCTGTAACTGTCAACAGTTTCTTGTTTTTGGTTACTAGAATTTTCTTTTAATAGATTTAATTTAAAAATAATCTTAACTTTCTTAGGTAAAAAAATCTACGTATCTTTCTTGCATGTTTGAAAGAGAAATGGCATTACTGACATAGTGGCAGTCAATTACTTTCATGTAGGCACTGAAGTTGCTTATAATCAAAACTCATTTAGTAGCAGTAATTGATTTAACTCTTAGATTGAAAAATGCCTCAAGAATTTAATTGGTTTTTGGCTACAGTTATATATATCCAAAAAGGACACAAAGAGTAAAGCTTTAATGTTCAATTTTTATGTGGCATTGTTCATTGTAGATTAATATAAGTGATGATTTCCATTATCAATAAGAAAGATGTTAACTTTAACAAACTTTATATATATCAATTATTTTTATATATGCATACACGCAACCATTGATATATCTGTACTTTTTCTCAAGGAACTACTCGTTGAGGTCCTACAAATAAAAACATAAACATATTAATTCACTTATAAAACTATTGAAACCACAGAATTACATTATAGTCACTTAAGAATTAGAGCAAAAAGTTGCTATCATTGCACTAAAATAAAAATTTAAATCAGAATTTTAATAATGACCTGTTTGCATTTGACCTGACAAATCTATTTAAAATTTTATTTTCCCTTTTTTTAAGTTCAGATCATTTCTGGATACTGATAAAAGAGTTAGTTTTTATTTCCTTCAGACATCTTTCCTGATACATGTCTTTATCATTACCTTTGCATTTCATTTCTAAAAGTATAGATATAAGGTCAGAGGTTGTAGCTTTGATTTCTTCTACTCTAGAATGCCAACATGTCACTTTTCATTCTGTACATTTTTCTAACTGATGAAAATTAGTTGGTTATTTTATCTATCCAAATATTATGTTGTAATACATTTCAATTGATTTCATAGGGCAAAATACTGGATCTTAGTTGATAATAGAGCATATTTTGTTATTTTATCTACTGAGCTCATGTCTGGCTATTTTACTTTGTAATATGGATTTTTGTATTCTTAAAAAGAAAGTAGGGAGCTGATGTGGCTCAGTGACTCAACCCGGGCTTCCCACACACAAGGTCCAGGGTTCAATCCCCAGCCCCGGTACTTTAAAAAAATAAAGTAGATTAATGAAACTTCATAGTAATTTTTTTAACACCTACTATGTACCTATGAAGAGGTACATAAGGTACATAAGGTGATTGATTAATTGCAGAGCTGATTACCAGGTCTCCTGTTTCAAGGTTGTCAGAAAAATTCTTTTCTAAGATTTGATAGCAAGATTAACTTTGAATCTAATTCTTTGTAACTTACTGATATGATACTTTTAGCAGATTGGAGAGTTGCCATTACATCACTCATTTTATTAGTTTGAAAATCATTGCTCTGATTTAAAACACCCCCTCCTCATGTATGATCTGCAAATTACAGGAAAATTTACTTACTTTACTGATCCATTTAAATTGCTTTTCTCTTGGAGGTATTCATGTTCATAACTGAGATTATGTGGTGTGAGGTTCTACTTTAATATCTGGCACTTAGTTGGAAGTCAGTTAATATTTTTTTGGATGATAAGGAAACCAGGTAGTTATAAAGTTCTTTAAGACTCCCAAGCTCTTAAAATAGGGCTTGGCACATAGTTGGTGCTCAATAAATATTTATTGAATTAATTATTTTCCATTTCAGTCGCCTGGAATCTTGGTATCTCATGGTCTTTCATGATCTTTAAAATGACCCCATAATCCCACACCTCTTGGGTACCTATATTTATTGGTTTTTCTCTCTTCCCTCACAAGTGCCCTTGGTTCCTTCACTTCCCTTTCTTCCCCCTCCATTCTTTGTATTATCCTCAAGCCACACAAATTCCCCCATGACCTGATTTCTTCACCACTTTCAGTCTTCTCCCAACAGAGATAATCATGCACCTTGTGAACTATCTGTAATTTTATTATGTGGTTGCATCCCCAAAGTTTTTGGGGTGTTTTGTGTTTACTTGTCTTTGAATTCAATAGTAACTGTTTATATGCAAGGAACACATATTTTGGAGGCTATTTATACTTTTATTATAAAGTTGAAATTATAAAATGTTAAGATGAGCTTCTTGTGAATTAGTTTCCTTGGTGTAAGTTTTTCTATTCTGGACTTTAATAATACTTACATTCTTAATTTTGAATAGTTATTCTAATAAAGAAAAAGTGATTATATGTTGTCAAAGCCTCCTTCATTCCTGGCCTCAGCATCACTCCTATTCTTGCATTTAGGATCACTTGATGCAGATCTCCCCTTTCTGTTTAGTATACTCAGTTCTGTTCCAAACTAGGACCAATTTTCATATTCAGTACTGTTTTAAGGAAATGAAGCACAATACTTTTAGACTTTGCTATTTTATTAGCTCATAGGCAAAAAGTTCTGTATCTATTTGGTGATATCAGTGTTTTTTAACGAGAGTAGTAATCTAAATTTTGAACCACTCTGAAGTGTTAGGTCACTTTGAATGTGTGTTTAACAACTGTTAATATATCTTGGGCTGCTTGAAAATCCCTTACATGAGTCCATGAGTCCTTATAAATATTCAAATAGGATTCCCCTCCCCCCAAACAATTGCCATGCCAAATTAAGCTGAAAGCATTGAAGCTCTATCTTCCTAGGAGTGAATGGAACAGGCATGATGATGACTTGCCATAATTGAAGTAGAAAAATAAAGTTTTCATTAGAGTGTATATATTAGCCACATGAGTTGGATAATCTGCTTTTTAGAGGGAAAAAAAATTATCTTAAATACAAGAAAATACTGTTCAAATACCCTTGTGGAAAAAATATATGAGCTCATTTGTATAAAAAAGTATACTATTTGTCCTAAACAGGTACACTCTGGGCTATAAAGAATTTAATTTTTGGAGATATTTGTTGGATATGTTGTCCAAAAAATATGCGAATCATAATAGTATCAACCTCATTAAGTTACTTGGATTAAATGATTTAATATATATTCAAAGCACTTAGAACAGTGAATAGTACATAGTAAGCACATGTTAGAATTAGATGCAGCTATTATTGTTTCATTTTTATATCATTAATTTTGATAGTACGTGGACAAATTCAACTATAGAGAATTAGGAATTATAGCACCTAAGAGTAGTGCAGTGCATTCAAACATTCAGTAAATATTGGTGACTGAATAAGTTAATTCTAAATGTAAGCCATTCACTTTTTTATGAACCACAGGTGTCAATAACTCCAATTCTAGGATTTCAGGGAAGCACTTAAAGAGCTCTTCAAGTTCTTGGTGATACTGCTAATTCCCAGACCTCACCTACCCTCCCAACACTCCCTTCTGCAAATAGCTGAAGAAAGAAAATGATGAAATTTAACACTGTCTACCTCTTAACCAGGCTTCCCTAAGCATACCATTAATACTGATCTTAAACCCTACATCCTTTTTAACCTCAGTGAACACAAAATTTCCCAACTTTCCAGATCACTCTTATTCATTTCCTTATCCCTCTATGACTCTGGTATGTCCCTAAGTTTTGTTTGTTTGTTTTTTTAAGGAGGCACGGGAGATTGAACCTGGGACCTCGTACCTGGGAAGCAGGCACTCAATCACTGAGCTACATCCACTCCCCCTAATTTGTTTTGAACTTCATTTATCTTTAACCACTTAAACCCTTTTACTCTGCCTTTGGAACTCCCAATTTATCATCAGCAGAACCTCCAGTATCCTTAACCTTTTCTGAGTTCATCTCACCTTTTTTTCTTTCATGGAACCCTGAAATTGCTCTGAGAATTCTTTTTTTCTAAGGCCCTCACCAAAAATGGAAGTTTAATCTCTCACACTCCATGAACCATGGGACCAACAAGTGGTGTCAGTGTTTAACTTGTTTATCATTGATATTTCTGGAAGATTGTACCTCTTCCCTGTTTTAAAAAATGCATATGTCATGAGTCAGTCTTTTCTGCTTCCCCTCCTTTTCTAGTCATCTGCATTTCTCCCGCTTTTTTTAAATTGTGGTAACATATATGCAATATAACATTTCCCATTTCAACCACTTTCAGGTGTACAATTTAGAGGGTGTTGATTACATTCACAATGTTGTGTTACCATCACCACCATCAATTACCTTCCAATCACTTTTAATCATTGATGGTTTGAACATCTGGTTTACCCTATTTTTTTTTTTCTGTCCACTATTCGTATCATCCTTATTAGTGATTTTTAATATATTGTGTGATCCATCCAAAAGCATTATACAGATGTATACTTAGATTTGATTTGATGATGGCTAAGAGGAAGTTTGGACCTTCTAAGTAAGATTTTGTCAATGTGAATTGCCTAAGCCATTTTATGTGAAACTATTTGAAAGCTCCTCTACACTAAAGTATTTTGTAAGCTCGTTTCTGTTTCAAAAGTTATTCAGAGCCCCCTATGAAAAAATGGTATGCCTATTTTTGCACAAAGAACTTTTTTTTTCATTAAAATTTTACTTAGTATCAATTTCTTTTAAAGATGTTATTCTTTTTATTTCCTAGCACTGTTGTTTAGATAACATTTTTAGTCCTCCACTTTTCTATCAAAGTTTAGAATTTTGAAAAAGGTAAAAATAGTTGTTCAGACCATGTGGCGAACAGTAGCCTACAATTATCACCTTATTTAACAAGCTTTAAATAAACCAGCTGATGTGATAATTTTACAGACATATGCAAATCAGTCAGCAAAGACTGGACCTGTTTTGTGCAAGTGTAAACCAACTGACTGTGACATCTGGAAGCAGCTGAATTTTAGGAGAAGCCTAAACACGGTTTTTGCAGCCCCTGGATAAATTTATTTAAAAGATTTCTCCCCCATCACCCTTTTACACAGGAGCCCTGCTGTTTCTTTTCTCTTCTCTTCTCTTCTCTTCTCTTCTCTTCTCTTCTCTTCTCTTCTCTTCTCTTCTCTTCTCTTCTCTTCTCTTCTCTTCTCTTCTCTTCTCTTCTCTTCCCTTCCCTTCCCTTCTCTTCTCTTCTCTTCTCTTCTCTTCTCTTCTCTTCTCTTCTCTTCTCTTCTCTTCTCTTCTCTTCCTTTTTCTTACCTGTTGTAGGCCCCAGTTTAGAACAGTATATTTTAAAAATTTGTTAAGATTTAAACATTGTTGACCCAGCTAGCTCAGGAGTGTGAAGAAGTAGTATGGTTATGGCAGAATGGGGCCAATTCATTGTCTAACAATTTTTTTTTCTTGCTCCTAAAAAGAGAACTGGAGAGCATAATCTTGGATTTGAATTAAAACAGATTTCAATTTTATTTTTCTTTATGTTGCTGACTAATCTTGATAGACCCATTTAATATAGGGTTATATATTTGAAATACAAATCAGTTTGAAAGTATTTTGGAAAATAGAGGAAAAGCAAATATGATGTATAGTAATCTTAAGAATAAATTGGGGAACCAGCTGTGGCTCAATTGGTAGGGCTTTGGTTTACCATATGGGAGGCCCCGGGTTCGGTTCGGGGGCCTCCTGGAGCAGGCCAAGCCACCGCGAACAGGCAAGCCACTGCACGGTGAGCTGACTCAGTGGGATGCCGCAGCAGGGGGAGACAAGCAGACACAGAAAAACGCAAAGCAAATGAACACAGGAAGCACAAGCAGCAAGGGGGGGATATATAAATAAATAAAAATAAATCTTAAAAAAAAAAAAGAATAAATTGTTTCAGCTGTATTCAAGACCATAGCAGGATTTTGGAGAAAAAAATTAAAATCATTATTTTAATCACTCTTTCCAAACTGGAAGTCTACATATGGTATAGACTCTAAATTATTTCAATTATAAGAACAAAGTTTTTTAATGTAGAGTTTTTAAAGAACTGTAGGTAAAACTTTAATTTCAATATATATTTCTTTTAGTTTTTAAAAAATTGCCACTTCTATGTTTTTTGGGGGGAGGAGGCAGGATTTGCATAATTTTGTCATAGGTAATGAAAGCACTGTAACAGAATGAAACCATCCGTAGTTAATAAAACTAACATAGATATCTTGAAATCATTTTCTGTTTTCTTCAGTTGATTTAATCAGCCACCCCCCTCCCCCCCTTTTATTTTTTTTATTTTATTTTTTTTAAAGATTTATTTATTTTATTACATATCTCCCCTTCCCCCCCGTTGCGGCGACGCGCCGAGACTTGGTCACTGCGCAGGCGCGGCTTTCCCCGCTTGTGGGCGGCTTCTGCTTCCATCACGGCCGGCTTTTTCAGTTCGCGGGTGGCTGGCTGTGCTCGATTTGCAGGCGACCTG
>PVKH010034087.1:0-11923 GCA_004027955.1 Chaetophractus vellerosus
TTTTTTTTTTAAAGATTTATTTATTTTATTACATATCTCCCCTCCCTCCTGCTGCGGCGACACGCCGAGACTGGTCACTGCGCAGGCGTGGCTTTCCCCCTTGTGGGCGACTTCTGCTTCCATCACGGCCGGCTTTCAGTTCGCGGGTGGCTGGCTGCGCTCCATTCGCGGGCGACCTGCCCTGCCTGTGGTGGCTTTTGCCTGTCCGTGGCAGCTTTTTGCCCTGCCCACGGCAGCTCTGGTCCGCCCATGGCAGCTTGCCATTCTCAAGGCGGTCTGCCCGCTAGGAGAGGTCCCCGGGAACCGAACCCGGGGCCTCCCATGTGGTATGCTGACACCCTATCCACTGGGCTATCGAGCCGGCCCCTGCTAAAGCATTTAACTGTCCACAGAATAAGCTATAAAAAGAACATTTAGTCTGTGTCTTCTTGTCACAGAAAACCTTGTCAGTTCAAGGCAAAAAAGGAAAAAAAGGGTGTGAATTGTTTTGTGATTTGATTAAATTGACAAGTCTTGTCAGTCAAAATGTAGCTCTAGGAACCTGAAAACCTAGAGTATATTTAGTAGATTTATCATAAAGACATCGTCTCCATTATAGAGAATTTTCATAATTTTACTTCTTGGTTCCAATGTGTGAACTTCTGTACATTTAGACTTTTGGATTTAATTTTTTTTTTTTTTTTTGGTTATATATCCCCCCTTTCTGCTTGCTCTTGCTGTGTTCATTTCTCTGCGTTCTTCTGTGTCCGCTCTGTCTCCCCCCGCTGCAGTGACGTGCCAAGTCAGGTCACCACGTAGGTGGCTGTGCTCTGTTCGCGGGCAGATCTGCTCCGTTCACGGGTGACTTGCCCTCCCCATGGTGGCTTTGCCCTGCCCGTGGCGGCTTTTTTTGCCCTGCCTACGGCGGCTCTGCCCCGCCCACAGTGGCTCGCCCTTCTTAAGGCGGTCTGCCTGCTTTGGAGAGGTCCCCAGGAACCAAACCTGGGGCCTCCCATGTGGTGAACTGGTGCCCTATCCACTGGGCTACAGCCGGCCCCTGGATTTAATTTTGATTAATGAATTTCTTAATCTTTACCTATGAAACAAGGGCTCCATGATTTGATTTCATATATATATACCCAGTATATACCTAGGCAGGTGAATGACACATTTGTATGTTGATTTTATTTTAGGTTCTGGTTATGACTTGTTTTGTCGCCTTGCATGTTTTGAAAAATGGTTACTTATCACTATCAGACATTAACCTTTTGGTGTTTGATGAGTGTCATCTTGCAATCCTAGACCACCCCTATCGAGAAATTATGAAGGTAAGTTTTTAGACTTTATTATTCTTTGTAATTCATGGTCAAGTTACTGAGTAAATCCAGTTCTTTAGATATCAAAAGCGAATATCAGTTACCACTTTTGGGAACTTGGTTCTAGTATATGAGTGAATGAATGTTAAATTAATATTAATTTTTAAATATCGTAAGTAAATGAACAACATTATTTGCCATAGCATATTTAAATGTGCCTTTTTTAAAGATTACGATCATATTTAATAAGGACAGTTAACATAAGTTCTTGTTTTATCCAAATAGATGTGTTTTTGATCACATGTATGTGACAGCACTTTTTATGATGGAAGTAATGTTTTACTAAAGATATTTTTTAAATTCAGAAAATTACAAAAAAGACTATAAAAATTTCCCACATCTTACCATTTTGAGAAAAGCACTGCTAATGTTTTGTGATTTATCCTTTATATAAACATTTAACTTTTTTGTTTTGCTTTTAAAGGATCACTGAATATATATTGGTCTGTAATGTGCTTTTCCCAATTTATTATTATGATTATGATTTTTTTTTATTAGAGAAGTTGTAGGTTTATAGAAAAATCATGCAGAAAATACAGAGTTTCCATATTAACCCTGTTTCCCCCTATTATTAACACCTTGCGTTAGTGTGGTACCTTTGTTAACAATTGATGCAAGGATATTATTACAATTGCACTATTAACTATAGTCCATGGTTTACATTAGGTTTCATTGGGTGGTTTTTAAATTTTTATTTTTTTTAATTTTTATTCTAGTAACATATATACAACCTAAAATTTCCTCATTTAAACGCATTCAAATATATAATTCACTGCTGTTAACTGTGTTCAAAATGCTGTGCTACCACCATCACCATCCATTACCAAAACTTTTACATCATCTCAAATAGAAACTCTGTACACTCTAAGCATTAACTTCCCAATATAAATTCTGATACATGAATGAATATTAAATTATTATTTGTAAACATCATAATATAAGTAAATGAGCCACATATAATAATTTGTCATAGCATATTTAAATGTGCCTTTTTGACTAACATCCTTTAAACATTGCTACAATAATTTCATAAGTAATACTGTGTTCTTGGTACATTGATGTTTCCACTGAACAAATTGTTTTAGTATTTGTAGTATTTGTTAGTCATTTTGATGTGTTTTAATAGGGTACTGTTTATTTTGTTATGGCCTTGCAAAATGAAGTCCTTTCAATTTCTTTTATTATGCTAGCTCTGTGAAAATAGTCTGTTATGCCCTCGCATATTGGGACTAACTGCTTCCATTTTAAATGGAAAATGTGACCCAGAGGAATTGGAAGAGAAGATTCAGCAACTGGAGAAACTTCTTAAGAGTAATGCTGAAACTGCAACTGACTTGGTGGTCTTAGACAGGTACATACTCCTGATGGACTCCGCGCTAATGAAGCTAGTTATAACTATTCTTAAGCCTTTGGTATCTTTCATAGTGCTTTGTTGATAGTACTTGCTTAAGTGAACAAAAGTTTGTTAAAGGAAATGAGTTAGACTAAGAATTCTTTATAAGAACAGTTTCTTGTGAGTGTAAGAATCTAATCTTCTTCTCAGATTAGCAGATGGAGGTGTTTCTGTTTTAAAAGATTATATTGGATAAGTGGCAGCCCTTCCTATTTGCTGATGTTGACAAGGACTGGGAACTTGAACAGCAAATTTGCGTTTTTTTCTGTCAGTATGTGTGCTTCGTTATTCTGATGTAAATGTCCTATGTTATTCTTTAATAGAACATTAATTTATTCAGAGAACCCAGAATTTTACAGTATACTTTATTTATTTATTTATTTATTTATTTATTTCAAGATTTATTTTTTTATTTATTACATTCCCTCCCCCTTTCTGCTTGCTCTTGCTCTGTGTCCATTCTTGTGCTCCTCTCGGTCTGCTTTGTCTCCCACCGCTGCGGCGACGCACCGAGACCGGTCACCGCGCAGGTGGCTTTGCCCCGCTTGTGGGCGGCTTCTCCTTCAATTCATGGCCAGCTCCACTTCAGTTCGTGGGTGGCTGGCTGCGCTCTGTGCGTGGGCAACCTGCCCTGCCCGTGGCAACTTTGCCCTGTCCGTGGCAGCCTTTTGCCCTGCCCACGGCGGCTCTGCTCGCCCATGGTGGCTTGCCCTTCTCCAGTCGGTTTGCCTGCTAGGAGAGGTCCCCAGGAACAGAACCCAGGGCCTCCCATGTGGTATACCGACGCCCTTATCAACTGGGCTATACGGCTGGCCCCCAGTATACTTTAAAATAATTGGAAAGACCCTGTTGTATGGAAAAATGGATAGTGGATTTCTGAGAAATGTGCTATTTATGTTTTTTAGGTTTGTCTTCAATTGAGGAGTTTATTATTTTGAAGTTCATTAACATACATCCCCCAATTCCCCCCATCCTTTGAGGTTTGTTTAAGTTGGTGTAATGGAGCCTATATAAATGAGTAGGAAATGCATTTTTAAATAAATGTAACTACGTTCAATTTATATTAAAATATCCTTATATCCTTATTAGATATAATCGCAAATGAGGCTCAAGGTTACGAAGTAGTGATCCATAGGACAATTAAAATAGAGAAGACTGATTTCTCAGGGGAATGGAATTGAATAATGGCTCCACCAGTTGTGAGCTATGTGACTCTGAGGAGTCATTTACTGTGCCTGAACCTGTAAAATGAGTCTGACAGTGGTTTCATGGGATTCTTTGGATGACAGTTGCATTGACATATGGAAAGAAAACATTTTGCAATATGCCTGGCATTTAACAGAAATTTGGTAAATATTGTCTTTGTAGAGAGAGAAGAAAAGGTAATGTTTCCTATCCATTGACCTTATGTATTCAAGTGCCATGTGGAATACAGATCTGGTGACTGTGGTTCTTTTTGACTTCCCTGAGCCAAGGCTCTCCATGATGTTGAAATAAAAGGCTGTGCTTTTGCTTTTATTTATGTATTTATTTTTGTTTTGTTTTGCTACATATCCCTCCCCTTTCTGCTTGCTCTTGCTGTGTGTTCATTTTTTGTGTTCTTCTATGTCTGCTTTTGTCTTCCCCCCACTGCGGCGATGCGCGGAGTCAGCTCACTGCGCAGGCAGCTTGCCCCACTTGTAGGCGGCTCTGCTTCCATTCCCTGGCGGCTTTTGCTCTGTTCACGGGAGGCTTTGCTCCGTTCGCAGGCGACTTTTTGCTCCATTCGCAGGTGGCTCGCCCTGCCCATGGCGGCTTTGCCCTGCCCGTGGTGGCTTTTTTTTGTTTGCCCTGCCCACGGCGGCTCTGCCTCGCCCATGGCGGCTTTGCCTTCTCAGGCGGTCTGCCCGCTCAGAGAGGTCCCCGGGAACTGAACCCGGGGCCTCCCATGTGGTGTACCAGCGCCCTATCCACTGGGCTACAGCTGGCCCCTATGCTTTTGCTTTTATACGACTTGAATTATATTGCTAGACCTGTACAACTTGAAGTCTTCAGAAGAAGTGGAAGTATTAGAGTATTGGACAACTGACAAATAGTCTTTTGGATTTGGTGTTTACCTAGTTCTCTAATCATGGCTCTGTGTTGAATTACTCTTTCAGAATGTCCTTTGCCTTATTAACCTCCTGTTCACAAACCCATTTGCTTTCTGGATTTGAAAGATATTAGTTAGAACTTGAGTATTCAGTGTGAGATAAATATTAAATTTCTCAGAAACTTAAGTAAATAGTATAAAAGAATTCCTGATGTGCTTGCAAGTATCAGAGAGGCTCCTTGTTTCAGACTCTGTTTATTCTGATTTAATAAAAAACTACATAAAATAATAATTATGGACTTTTTGATGATTACATAGTGTATATAAAGACACAATTTGTGTGACAACACAATAGAAAAGGGGAACTGATATATATAGGAGCAAAGAACTTTGTTTTGAACTATTAAAATTAAGTTGTTATTAATATGATTTAGATTGTTAAGATGTTAACTGCAACACCCATGTCAAATATGAGGAAACTAACCCAAAAATATAGTAAAAGACATCCAAAGATATTGAAATTGTACACTAGAAAATATATAAGCATAAATAAGGTAGTAATGGAGGGAATAGGAACAAAAAAGACATGAGGAATGGAGGGAATAGAAAACAAAAAGTAATATAGCAAATGGAATCCACTATATCAATAACAACATCAACTGTGACGTGATTAAACACTCTAGTCTAAACCAAAGAAAGATATTGTCAGACTGGATTAAAAAACATGATCAAACTATATGCCATCTACAGTAAATACACTTTATATTCAAAGATACAAATGGATTGAAAGTAAAAGGATGGAGAAAGACACATCATACAAACAGCTGGAGTGGTTTTACTATTATCAGAAAAAATACACTTTAAAAAACAACTATATTAGTTGAGAGATAAATGTTTTATGATATGTGTCAATCTTTCAGGAAGATACAATTATAAATATATGTTAACCTTAAAGGAGACCCCCAAAATACATGAAGGAAAAACAGCCAAAATTGAAGGGGAAATAGAAAAGTGAACAGTAATAGTTGGAGACTTTATTATCCCACTTTTAAGAATGGAGAGAAAAATTAGGTATAAGATTAACAAGAATATAGAAAACTTGAACAACACTAAAAATCTGAAAGATATTTGTAGAACATTTCACCAAACAACATCAAAATACTCATTCTTCTCAAGTGACATGAAACACTCTCCTTGATAGACCATATGGAATGCTGTAAAACATGTCTCAATGAATTTGTTTTTTAAACTGAAATCATACAAAAAAAGGTTCTCCAACCACAATGCAATGAAATTAGAAATAAGTACCAGAAGAAAATTTGGGAAATTCACAATTATGTGAAAATTCAACAACACATTCTTAAATAACCAGTGAGTTAAAGAAGAACTCTTTGACTCAGTGGAAATTAGAAAATATTTTAGAGGAACTAAAATGAAAATACAAAATGTCAAAACCTATGGGTTGTTACCAAAACCATGTTTAGAAGGAAATGTTGTGAATTCCTATGATTAAAAAAATAAAAACGGTCCCAAATCAATAACCTAATCTTCAAACTTACCAAAAAAAAAAAAAAAAAAAAAAAAAAAAAAAAAAAAAAAAAAAAAAAGCAAAACAGGAGAAATAATAAATGTTAGAGTGGAAATAAATGAAATTTTAAAAGTTATTTAATTGTACTCCCTGGTGAATTGGAACCTTTAAAATTATCTAAAACTCTTCTCAGTTCCTAATGAAGTTGGGGGATACTGGATTCCTCTATGTTCTTGGCTATGTCGCATAAAAGAATTTAAGAACATGTCAGTTGGGTTAGGCTAGTAAAAAGAGTTTATTGAGAAATGAGAAAAAGAACAGAAGTACACACCCAGATGTGGATGTGGGCTCCTCCAGGCAAAGAGAGCATTTGGGAATGGGGGCTGCCTTTGTTAAAGCCATTATTTACTCTTCCCCTTTCCTAATGTTGGGGGAGGAGCCCCAGCTGTTTGCTGTTTTGATTGGTTGCCCCACCTGTTAGCTCTCAGGGGGCCAATGATGAGGCCATTTGTTTGGGGTTATCTGGGACCAATAGGGAGACCTATTTAGAGTAAAACTCTGACTGTTCTACTGAGGTTGAGGAAAGATGGGTTCTGCACTGTGATTGGAACTGGATGAAATCCCCCTGTGTTTAATATCCTGTTCTGGAAGGTGTTGATTCTGGAAGAAATAATCTTAGTTAGAATTTTGAAGATAAATGGTCCACTAAGAGGATAAAGAAGATGGTGGTAAGTGGGCCCAAAAGGACCACGAGACCGAGAAAGACCAGGTGCCTTCAGAGGCTGCATCCTCCTGAAGTTGATGGGCTCCATCTTGCAAGTTTTGAATGCTGTCTAGGACTATTCTGGAGCGATTTACATAGAAACAGCATTCTTCCTTGAGAAATAGGTTCCTCCCTGTGCTGCTCTTAGCATGTTTAGTGCCTTACCATTTTGCAGCACCGCAGCTTCAAGAGAGTCTGTTTGCTGTCTAAGGGCTTCTAAGGCACGGCTAGTTTCTTCTATGCTGTTGGTTAACTCCAGGGAGAGATTGTGGTAGATCAGCTGGGTTTCATGTAAACTGCCAATCCCAGTTCTTACGGCGGTGGTTATGCCTAGAACAGCTAGAAGGGAGATGGAAAGAGGCACTTTTAGTTATTGTATGGTTAAAAAAAAAAAAAAAGGGAATGGCTTGGTGAGGTTTTCAGAACCATAGTAGATAGAGGGGGTGATGTATGCTAGGGGAGACAAGGAGAGGTAGGCCCTGTCTCCACAGAGAGAAAATTCCATCTTAATAGTTTAAAGTAGCAGCAAATATGAGATTAGTCATTGGTGAGCTGGAGCCCTTTTCAGAGCTTAATGTTACCCGCTCACTGGTTAACCTGCTAGCATACAGTATCGACATATTGGACCCTGGGTCATGAAACAGGATGCTTCTCTGGGTGTCCCAGACAAGGTTGGCTTCTTCTCCTAGGCCATGGGGGTCTAGTTTATAACATACCCATGGCATCTTTGGCGGGGTGTTTTGGTCAGCATAAGTTGTTTTTAGAAGTATAGAATTAAAAGAGCCAGCAGGGCAGCCCCAACAGTAATGGGTAGTGTTTGAGTACCTTACTATTCCTCCTCTAGGCTGCCAAGCCCTGAGGGGGTAAAGGAGGGAAGGAGGAGTGTTCGGGGGCATTGATGTAGTACTGGGTTAAGTAGATGTTTGGCCTGCCCTCCCCCTAGCAATAGGATGATGTAATAGACGACATGAAGCTTCATTTGTGCTAGAGTTAGAGGGAGTCGCACACAATTTATGTACTGGCTTTGACACAGACACTACTTAACTTTGTCTCTTGAAGAGGTATCTCAGGTTGTCCAGTGGCTGGCACTTAAACGTTTCATCAGGTGCTTCTGGTGAGTTGGCATTTCCTTGAACAGCAGGCTTCACTTGGGATAAGTGCACCCTGCTGACAATTCTTTAATTTTAACAGCTGTGGGAGTGATCAGAACCACTGAGTAAGGTCCCTTCCATTTTGGCTCTAATTGGGAGTGAGGCCTGTTCTGCTGCCAGGTTTTGATCAGAACCTGGTTTCTAGGTTTAACTTCAGGTAAAGGTAACTCATGGCTGGGGCTAGGGAGGATTTTGTTCCTGAGCTTCTGGATGATTTGTTGAGTTTTTCCTAGGTTGATAAAATATTTGGTGAGTTCCTGGGTCTCCTGACCTAGTACCAGATCCTGGATGAGGAAAGGTCACCCATAGACCATCTGGATGGGGCTAAGCTGAAGTGGGTCTTTTGGAGCTATTACACAACCTCAGCAAAGCCACGAGTAGATTGGTGACCCAAGGTGATATATGTTCCTGGCAAAGTTTGGCCAGAATTTGTTTCAGCGTTCGGTTGGCTCTTTCTACTTTCCCTGAGGATTGGGGTCTCCAGGAACTATGAAGATGATATTTACTTCTGAGGGCAGCTGATAGACCTTGCATTATTTTACCAGTAAAGGCTGTCCCATTGTCACTTTGGAGGGACTTAGGCAGTCTGAACCTGGGAACGATTTTCTTTAGGAGGGTCTTAGCCACTTTGATTACTGTTTCCCTTCTAGTGGGACACTTTTCCACCCATCTAGTAAAAGTATCTACCAGTACTAAGAGGTACTTACAGCCCTGGCAAGATCACATGTGGGTAAAGTATCTGCCAGTCCTCTCTAGGGTATAATCCCTGCAGCTGGACAAGGGAGGAGGTTTGTTAAGCCTACTGTTGTTTTGGTCATTCATTGCACATAAGGAGCAACCCTTGCTGACCTCTTTGATTGTTTTTGCCAGGCCCTGGCCCTCAAAAACCCATTTGGCTAAGCTGGTCAGGGCATCCCTCCCTAGATGAGTGGTTTGGTAAAGTCCATGAAGGACTCTCCACTGCACTGCTCCCGGCAGGTAGACTTGAAGCCACCCACTAGCTTCCAGGGTGAACCCTAGGCTAGCACTTTAGTTTGCTCATCCTGGGTATGCTCTGGAACCTTACTTAGGTAGCGGCACAGGTTATGGGATGATGGCTAGGAGGGAGACTTAGGTTTGAAAAAGGCGGTTGCCCCTACTTCTTTCAGGCAAGGTGGCCCTTCCTGAGCTGTCTTATCCAGGAGGTTGGAGAAATAAGCTACTGGTCGAGAAATCTCGCCAAAGTGACAATGGGACAGCCTTTACTGGTAAAATAATGCAACTCCCTTCTTTCAAGGCAGCAGTGGGGGAGGGCCCCCTCAGGATCTTGGGCCTTCTCCATCTGCCAGTAGCACGGTGGCTGGGTTGAGGGTTTGACACACCCTTAGCTATAGCAGTGTCGGTTTTCTGGTGCCCTGGGCAATGCATAACTGCTATTTCCTCGGGCAACAGTTTTAAATTTAGAGACCACTGCATAGCCTGCCCTTTTAATTCCTTCCTTGATAAAACTGCTTCCATCTGTGAACCACTCAAAGTCTGGGTTCTCAGTTACATACAGACAGAAAGACTTGTTTAGGTTAGGAATTTCTAAGGCTGGAGGGCTAATTAAGGCCTGTTTTAAAGCGTGGAAAGCAGTTTCCTGGTCTGGTCCCCATTCTAAGGGTTTATTAGCCTGCGTAATAGCACTGTACAGTGGCCAGGCTATTTTGCTAAACCTGGGTATCCACGGTCTATAGTCTACAGGGGAGAGGCTTAGTAAACAGCCTAGACCTTGATTTTCCATCAGCTCCTACTATAGGGCACTACTGAGATGAAAGAAGTCTGGGGTGGCAGGTCAGGACCAGGCAAGTGGCTCCCATATCAGTTAAGAAATTAACAATCTTACCTGTCACATCAAGGGTCACCCAAGGCTTGTCTTGGTTGATGGTTTGCAGTGTTGTCCAGGGAGTCATGTTTGGCCTCTGGCCCCTTCAGTCCTCCTTGGCTATGGGCAAGCAGGGCTCTTGGGGGAGCCTGGTTCCCTCTCTGGGGAGTGGTGCATTCCTGGGCCCAGTGCTTTTTCTTTTCTGCACCTGGGGCAAGGCCCTGGCTGATACCAACGGCCAGGCAGCTTGAGGCAGCCACATTTCCACTGGCCAGCCTCTCCACACCTGAAGCAGGTTGCTGCTGATGTGGAGCCTGAACTTGGGTGGCCCTGAGATGCCAGGGTAACTTTAATGGTGACTGCTAAAAGGTAAGCCTGTCCTGACCCAGTGCCTGCTACTCCTAACCTTCTCCATCTTGGACTGAGAAGGCTGTTTACCGGTTTGGTAATGCACTTCCTCATCTCTTTGAGGAGACTCCTCATCTCTTTGAGGAGACGCATGACCATATGGTCTCTAGCCTTTAGGTCTGCCTGTCCCTTTGATAGGTCCACCTAGGATCTGTATTAGAAATTGCTACTGCTCCCACTGCATACTGGCTAGGCTGTTGGGTGGCCAGTGTATTGGTGTGTCCTTGTGCCTCAGTCCGGATGTGGTTCTTTTCCTCCAGGGTGCAGCAAGTTGAAAGAATAATGTGCATGTCACCCCATGCTAGTTCAAAGATTGTTCTGAGGTGCTGGAACACCTCAGTAAATTTGGTGGAGCCCTCAGAGGACTGACCTGACTTCTCTTTGCACTGTGCCAGGTCGGCCATAGAGAAGGGGGCATGCACCCTAATGGTTCCTGCGTCCACATTAGCTACTTCCCTTAAAGGGTAGAAACCCCCAGACTTCCTAGCTGGGTGGAATGAGGTTCCGCTTCGGGTATGATCTGCCTGACTAGACCTCGAGGCATACCCTGCTGGAGGTGAGTTTAAAGGGGCTTCGGGTCCGGGTCATAGCGAGGTGGGCTACTAAGAAGGGGTCATCTAAGATTTCTTCTTCTTTCTTAGGAGGGGGCTTACTCTACACTCGGGTTTCTTTCTGCACAGCACAGCCGACAAGAACCCATAGGCTCTTATTATGATATAGGGCTCTAAAAAAATGGATATAGGGAAAGTCTACCCATTTTCCTTCTCTTCTACACATAGGGCTATCTAGAGTAGAGCATTTAAATTGAAGGTCCTATTTAGTGGCCACTCCTGGCCATCTTTAACTTGTGGTTTTGTAGAGAGAGATTAGCTTCCTCCTTTTTAGACCATCAGTAGGCAGGTCATCCCAGTTTCTGAGAAGACATCCCAATGGGAGTCTGCTGGAATGCTGGAAGAGCCGCCCCATATCAAAGGGGAGGATAAAGACATTTTCCAGTCTTGGTGGTATCCTGTATCCCACTGCTAGACCTGACTGAACATAGTGCTCGCCGACCCAAACCAGGAACCCTACTTGCTGTCCCCGTTTTTCTAGGAATCGGGAGTGTATTAGTCAGCCAAAGGGGTGCTGATGCAAAATACCAGAAATCGGTTGGTTTTTATAAAGGGTATTTATTTGGGGGTAGAAATCCACAGTTACCAGGCCATAAAACTTATGTTTCTTCCCTCACCAAAGTACATTGCCACGTGTTGGAGCAAGACAGCTGCCAACGTTTGCCAGGGTTCAGGCTTCTTGGGTTCCTCTCTTCCTGGGGCTCTGTTTCTCTCCAGGCTCAGCTCCTGTTTCCTCTGCAAGGTCAGCTGTAGACTATGAGGCTCTCTAGGCTTTGCCTTGCTCCACAAGGCCAGCTGTG
>PVKH010034088.1:0-11917 GCA_004027955.1 Chaetophractus vellerosus
CTCACCAGTCAATCATATTTATTGGAGTAATAACAATGTGCGTGTGAGCAAAGGCGGGGAATAAAAATGTGTAAAAGGAAAGATTTTCTTAGTATTTCCACCATGTTTCTTTTAACTAAATTTCTCAACTTAACCCCTAAGTATCTAACTGACTACCTCATATTTTATTATCAAATAAAACAGAACAATTACTTTCCCTTAAATGAAAGAATTGGAATTTTATAAACTGACTTTTCGGTCTAGGAGAAAAAATCTTGTAATAACTTGCTTTATTTTAAAATGAAGAAAAATTTCCCTTTCTAACTCACACCTTCAGTCATAATTTTGGATTTTGTTGAAATACAGTGCTAAAAGAATTTCAGGGAAGTGTTTTCAATGAAGTATTCTCACAAAACAGTATCAAAAATCCTGATCTGTGGATAGAAGTATGGTCTCTGGAATCAGAGTATGTTCTGTTTTGTTTTGTTTTGTTTTGTTCTTGGTTCTGTTACTTTAGTAGGTGTAGGGCTGGGCAAGTTAATTAACCTTCTTGGGTGTCAAATTTTATTACTCTTTTAATAGGGATAGTAACTGCTACTAAGTAAGAAAGAGGTTGTAAGGATTAAAAGAAATAAAATAGGTAGCGTTCGTACACTTCCTGGCACATAGTAGATGATTGATAAAATGTTAGATCTGGTTTTAGGATTCTTGCTGCTTTCTCTAACGCATTTCAGGTTGCTTTGATCTATATCATTTCTCAGACCACTTGACATATTGAATTATTTGTTAATCCAGGGGTTACTGAACTTCAAATGTGACCTTTATTATATTGAGCACAATACTTAACTAGAGCCCTTGTCTGAGGTCTTATTGCATAGCAGGAAAGAAATAAATAATTCAGAGGACATTGCTGATTCTTCTCAGAGAGAGAGCTGTATTTGTTTAGAAAAATGCCCATTGGATAAGGATGTGTATAGAAACAACTTACTCTAGGCTTAGTTGGAATGAGCTGGAATGAAAGATATATCTTGGAAATGGGTATGTGTTTCACATTTGGGTAAGCATGAAGCATGGAGAAGACTGTAGTTCTTATTGCAAGTGAGATCATTATTTTAATGGAAACAATAACTGGAAATAGGGTACCATAGAAATGGAAATGTAAGCCACTACTAGGGCTCTTGGATTGCTTATTAGAGTAGTCACAGGATGTAAATGGAAGTCCAAATCAATTTTATTTAAATTAAATATGTTGATGTGATGACAGATCATTAATCTTGCTATTAGCACATTAATTTACAGATTTTTATATATTCCAGAAGTATAAAATTTTTGCATTTGCTCATCTGTGTTATTGATTTAATATTTATTATCAGTATTACCAGGAGATACATGTTATCAGACATATCTTTTTATCCCCTTCTGAGGAGACCTTGAGAATGTTGAATCTTACTCATCGATGCCCATTCCCCTCCTGGATATGTATTTCAGGTCTTTTGGGTAATAAACATATCGAGACAATTTTCCCCCAAGAGGCAACATAAATTTCAGAATACTAGAACTGAATGATAATATCTATACTTATTTTATCATCTCCTTAGAATCAATATTTTAGGGGTTAATCTGTCCCCACTTCATTTATATGGTTGTACTATGAGCAGTCATATATGTACAAACAGTTTTTTTTTATTTTTTTTTTTGCCTTATTACAGTTGTTTGATAAGGATAGCTACCTGACCCAAAGCAGTTCCATTATCTACCCTTGCCATACAACTGAACCTGTGTCCAAAGTTCACAGGTCCATAGTGGGATACCTGACCCCATGAAGAGATAGATATAGTTTAGACTCAGATGGCTAAACAATATCACACAATGTGGAGCTACAAAAAAATGCTTCCCAAACCTAGGGACTCATTAAGCAGAAGTAGGTAGTTGCCAAAGAGAAAGAAAATGAAGGAAATGCAATAAAACAGAGGAAAACTGAGAAACAGAAAATAGTTCCAAATAGTTCCAGTTATTTCTTGAGATCCACATCTATTCTTGTATTTCACTTCTACAGATATTTCCTACTATTAAATATGATTCTCCCACTTTGTTTGAAGTAGCTGAAGTTCTTTTCATTATTTGCAACCAAAAGTACCAGCAAACACAAATGAGTACATAAAGAGCCAATTAAAACATGAATATACTCTTTGAAATTTTTGAAAGTTGTGGAACCACTGTCATGAAATTTTCATCCAACAGAGATCTCACTACTTGGCAAATCAGCTTATTACACATATAATTTGAATCAATAGTTTTTCTTAACTCAAATCAGTCTCCTAAAAATCTTGTCCTATAAAGTCTTCATTCAGTATTCTGTTTTAAGGCAAAATAAATGCAATTTTTTCTATACCAAGGCTGTTTAATAATCTCAAAAGAGCTAGGTTTAATAGACTTTTTTCAGTTGACGTGATTCCGAATATTAGCATGTATGCCAGTGTTTTTGTCTTCCTTTTTCTCCACCATGCTATTTTAGAAATTTGCACTAGAATAATTGAGTCCAATCTTTCTCTAAGGGTAAACATGTAAATTGGTATTGAGTCTTGTAGAAGAGAGGTAGTACCCTCATAAGGCTGGCTATAGGACCAGATGTAGCCCCCGGGAAATTACTTTAGAAGAATGGGAGAATAGCCCCATGGATAGAGAAAGAGTGAATGATGAGACATTCTG
Source organism: Chaetophractus vellerosus (assembly GCA_004027955.1). NCBI lineage: Eukaryota > Metazoa > Chordata > Mammalia > Cingulata > Chlamyphoridae > Chaetophractus > Chaetophractus vellerosus. The sequence continues at coordinate 2,689 of PVKH010034088.1, forward strand.
TGGAGATGTTTATAAGTACTATTTTACAAACAGGGGATCCATAAGTCAGTTGTAAGACAGTAGTTATGAGTTTGTAAAGGGTAGGATGCTAAAACTCTCATGACTGTATGATTTTGGAGGTGTTGCACATGTATGAGAATTGAAGCAACTTTGCATGATTTCAAAGCCCAGTGAGGGGCACTTTTAGCTGAATTTATTAGAATTATAATCCATCAAAAGACCTGAGAAACTGCAACCTAACGTCACAGAATGGACAAAAATGCCTCCTAGATTATGTAAAATTACTCTTTAGAAGGGACAGGGTAAGAAGCAAGGTAACCATATGCTAATGAGGCCCTTCTCACTATGATGTGTGGCATCTAGCAGATGCACTCCTTGAACTGTGTGAGCCCTAAGAGCTCTTGGAGAAGCCAAAGGATCAAGGAAGTCAAAGGAGATGCTGGATTTACTTTTCTTTTTACTTTTTTTTTTGGAAATAATTATAAATTCATGGGAAGTTGCAAAAAGACCTGTGTACTCAAGACCCAAATTCCCTCAGTGCTGACATCTTACATAGCTCATGTACAATATCAATACCAAGAAATTGGCATTGGTACAATACTCTTTACTAGATGGTTAAACCTATTCAGTTTTTTTTTTTACCATTTTTTACCTGTATTCATTTTTTGCGTGTATGGTTCTATGTAACTTGATTTAATATATATATTATTGTAACAACTTCTATGATCAAGGAAAATAACTGTTCCATCACCACAAAGGAACCTCCCTTGATAGTCACAAGCCCACATTTCATCCTGTCCCTGATAGCCATGAAACTGTTTTATTACCTCAGTTGTTTTGAGAGTGTTATATAATGTAATGTAAGTGAAATCACACTGTATTTAACCTTCAAAAATAAGCTTTTTCACCAATGATCATGCTCTGAAAATCCATTGATTGTTGCCTATATCAACATGTTGCTTTTTGTACTCTGGAATGGATATACCACATTGAACCCTTTACCCACTGAAGGACATTTGGAAGTTTTCAGGTTTTGGCTATTACAAAAAAAAGCTGCTATGAGCATTCATATACAGGTTTTGCTGGGAATATATGTTTTCATTTCTCTGAGATAAAAGCCAAAAAGTTGTATAGTTGGTCCATGTATATAATTTCATAAGAAACTCTTAATTATTTTCTACCAGCAATGTGTTACATATCCTGTTTCTACACATCCTTGCATTTGGTTATGTCAATGTTTTTTTAAATTTTACTTTAGCTGTTCTAATAGGTTTGTAGTGATATCTCATTGTGATTTCAATTTGCATTTCTCTAATGGTTAATCAGGTTGGACATCTTTTCATATGCTTACTTGCCATATGAATTTGTCTTTGGTGAAATGTCTGTACATGTTTTTACCCATTTTCTAATTGGATTTTTGTTTTATTACTTTTTGCTTTTAAATTTTTTAGTGCTCTTTATATATTCTAGATATTTGTTTTAGTCAGGGTTCTCTATGGAAATAGAAATGACAGGAGATATCTGTAAATAGTATGAGGTTTTATAAAATTGTCTCACATGACCATGGGGATGCACAAGTCCAAGTTCGGTAAGCCAGGCAGCAATCTAGGGATTCTGATGAAGGTCCTCAATGAGTTCGCCAGGAGATGCTGTCTGAAATAGAAATGGAAATTCTCTCTCTGAATGCTGAAATCACTTCTCCTTTTTAGGCCTTCAACCGATTGGATGAGACATCACCCATTGCTGACAGCAGTCTCCTCAATTGATTGTAGATGTAATCAGCGATAGATGCAATCAATTCACTGATGATTAAAGTCCATGAAGTGCCCTTGTGTTACAATTAGCCCATTGCTTGTTTGAGCAAACAACTGGGCACCAGTACCTGATGGAGTTAACACATTAGCCTATCACATATACTCTAATCAAATATGTGATATTCATATATTTTCTTCCACTCTGTAGCTTGTTTTTTCATCCTCCCTACTCATGGTGGAGTTTCTTTCAATTTGGCAGAGTGGTGCCCATGAAATTAAAAAATAAATAAAACAATTAGTTTATAGCTGCACCCTGATTTTTGTGGAGCTATTAATATAGGTAATATAACCACTATTTGTTATATTATGGTAATGGAAAATAGACTACAACTTCCAAATCATTGATTTAAAAATTGCCATTTAGAAAACAAACCACTCATAAGTAGGAGGCTTCCATTTCAAAACTAACTAATTTGGAAGGAAAACTGTCATTACTTTCTATTCCTAAACACAAATATTTTGACTTTCTCTCATTCTTTGAGTCGATTAAAATGCACAGAATTTAATGCCCAAACACCTTGTATTATATTTTCTTTCTGAGCCAATATTTTGACATTTGTATGTGATAGTCAACTAAAAGTATCAAATTTCAAGTATCTATTTAAACTAAGATACAATAATGTTATGGAAGACTTTGTAAGCAATATTTTTTAATTGTTCTTTGTATCCCATTTTTAAAACTACTTAGCTTTAATAAGAATGTGTTTCTTAGGTTGTAATTAAGAAAAGGGATGACTCACTTAAAATAATTTGCAAATATAAAATATTACGGAGGCCGGCTGTAGCCCAGTGGATAGAGCACTGGTTCACCACATGGGAGGCCCCGGATTCGGTTCCCGGGGACCTCTCCAAAGCAGGCAGACCACCTTGAGAGGGAAAAGCCACCGTGGGCGGGGCACAGCCACCGTGGGCAGGGCAAGCCACCCACGGACAGAGCAGAACCGCCACCAGGGAACCGAGCAGAGCCGCCGCCCACGAGTGGGGCAGGCCACCTGCATGGTGGGCTGACTCAGCGTGTCGCCGCAATGGGGGAAGACAAAAAGCAAACACAGAAGAACGCAAAAAGATGAACACAGCAAGAGCAAACAGAAAGGGGGGCATATGTAACAAAAAAAATTACTATTAACATTTCTATCTTTTGTCCTTTCCTTATTCCCAGAAGAAAGTATCAATTTTCATGTCAGGCACAAAGTTGATTCTTTTCCAAGCTCACTTTACTTTCAGCGTGACAAAATGTCCACAATTTCTATTTCATAATATCAAATCAGCTGAAATAAATTTAGGAAGCTGAATTTACATGACACGTGATAATTTTTTTTGCTACAAATATTTTAGTAAATTTGTGGCTATATAAAATTAATAAAATGAAGCTGAATTGGTAGAAATCCTTTTAGCTAACTGCATCTAAGGACTACTGTGATTTCTTAATAAGCTATGAGACTATTTCCTCAATATGAATGTACATTTCACATATATTATTGTTTAACAATTTAAAAGATAGGAAATGAGTGAGAAAATGAACAGATAGTATAGTAACAGGTTTCATTGGGATGAAGTGGAAACTATGAATGATTTAAATTATTTTTTGTTTTAAACCTTAAATTTGTTAATCATCTCTTCTATGCTCAGTGTTACACCAAATGTTTTGAATGTTCAATGTCAAAATATGGTCTCTGACTTCAGGGATGTTACTTTCATGTGGGGAGTGGGGGGGAATAATACACATATGAATCAAATAACCAATAAAACATTTCAGTTTCTAGAAAGTATTAAATACTGGTTGCCAGATAAAAGTGCTCCTGTGATTTTGAGGAGATGGAGGAAAAAGTATGTACTAATTGTAAAATAGAGCTTAGAGTGCAACTCAACAGATTTGGATTGTCTAGGTATTATAAATTACCTAAGAAGATGAAAATAGATATTTGGAGAGGGAAGGAAAGCAATGTTTCTTTTTCTACGAATCCTGGTTTTGCAATAACATTAAATAAGAGTGGAACTTTCTATTTGTTTTTCCTTTACACACTTGCTTATTTGCATTTTAAGTAAAATATGAATATATGCACAGCATCATCAGGCAGATGATATATATTGAAGATACACTTGCCTTGTCCTCAGATCTTAAAAAATATGAGAAATGATGATTTCAGCTGCTTGAATGAATTTCTGTCTCTACTTGAGCCAGTCAGCTTCTCCTGGGGATTCATCAAAATCTATGTCATCAGAGTTCCCAACTTATGGCCTGCCCTGTGGAATTTAGACTTGTCAATCCTCATGGTCCTGTGAGATACTTCTTATAATAAATTCCTTAATATTTACATATCTCTGAAGAACCCTGGTAATACATAGAAATTTAAATTGAGAACTGGGACTTATTCTCCTATGTATCTAACTATCTAGCTATCTAGCTATCATGTCCATGGTATACATATGTAAAAAAGATTAAAATTAGCATGAATTTCATGATTCTATGTATTTGAAATTACTTTCATTTTTATATTTGTACTTATACAGAGGTATACAGAAGGAAATGACAGTAGGAATGTCAAAAAATCTAACTTGAATGTTTTTAAGTGGTCTAAATTTGAGTAATTTGTTATACAGTGTGTTTGTATGGCTTACAATAAACAAGCATCATCTTCACTTTCAAAAGATAATAATATATACATTTTTAATTTTTAATTTTAAATATTGAAAAAGCTTTAGATTATATAAAAGTTACATAAAAAATATAGAGGATTCCCATATGCCCCACTCTCTTCCCCTCCCATACTTTCCCACAATAAAAACACCTTCATTATTGTGCTACATTTGCTAAAATTGATGAACATTTATTGAAGCATTGCTAGTAACCATGAACTATAGTTTACATTATAGTTTCAACTCTACCCCACACAATTTTGTAGGTTGTGACAAAATATATAATAGCCTGTATCCATCATTATAATGTTAAGCAGAACAATTCCAATGTCCCAAACATGCCCCCATATTATACCTATTCTTCCCTCTCCCTTCCCTCAGAACCGCTGGTGGCCACTGCTTTTATATCAATGATAAAAGTTCTTCCATTGCCAGAATAACAATGTCTGTAAAAAAATAATAATAAGTCTACTTTAGACCTTTGTTCATTCCCTAATCTTGAGTATTTTGGACTGGTGATGCCCACTCTGTTTCTAATTGAGAGGGGGCTTAGATCTCATGGGGCAGATGGATGGAACCATCTTGTTTGCAGTTGCAGATGCTTTCTGTTCCTTGGGATGGGCATTGTCCGTCATCATCTCATTGTTAGTTGTCTAGGATGAGTCCAGTGAACTGGAAAGTAGGTGTTGCACTATGGTGAGATTCAGGACTCAACTGGCACATGAATGTACCAAAGATTTAAGTCTCTGGGACATTCAGTTAACAAGTGTAGTGCTAATTATAGGTTCAAATAACAGGGGAAGAAGAGCATGTGTAGGGAAACTATAAATGAGTCTAACTCTGATACACTGGGGAGCATAAATTCCAGAGTAAGGCCCACTGACAGGGTGCTGAATTCCTGAGATTGCCTGAACTGCCTATAGTGTCTAGATGTCTCTAGAGACTTCAGAAGCCCTGCTGTTTGAGGCACTGTTTACTATGGCAGTCAATGAGATCCTGCTGAGACATGCAAAAGCCATACATTTTTTATTTTAAATCATAGTGCTATCATTGAACAGAGAAACAGCTCCAGTCACTGCTTTCTTCAATGAACTGAGCAAGATCTATACTCAGAAACAATGTCAAAGGGATCTGCAGTTGCCAATGATATTGACATCCCCTATTCCTGTGTGGGTGTCTGTATTAGTCAGTCAAAGGGGTGTTGATGCAAAATACCAGGAATCTGTTGGCTTTTATAAAGGGTATTTATTTGGGTTAGAAGCTTACAGTTACCAGGCTATAAAACATAAGTTACTTCTCTCACCAAAGCCCATTGCCACGTGTTGGAGCAAGATGGCTGCCAATGTCTGCCAAGAGTTCAGGCTTCCTAGGTTCCTCTTTTCCAGGGGCTTGTTTCTCTCTGGGCTCAGCTGCCCTGCTCTTGCCACAAGGTCAGCTGTAGACTGGCAGGTGACTGGCTCTGTCTCTTTCCCCAGCTCTTGATTCTCTCTGTTCTCAGCTGCTCTGCTCTTCTGTGTGCTTACTTCCCAGGATCCAGCTCACAACTCCAACCTCCCTTCTTTGAAGTGCAGTTTCTCTGTGAGTCCCTGCTCACCAATGCTCACCAATGGGACAACGTCCTACTGATGTGGCCAATCAAAGCCTTACTCATTATTTAATCAATTAAAATTGAAACCTCTGAATTCAATATAGTCTAATATGTCTGGAGGGACAAACCAGTTCACAAACATAATCCAATATCTGTTTTTGGAATTCATAAAAAATATCAAACTGTCATAGTGTTTTCCAACATAGGAAAGTGAAGATATTACCCAGAATTAGACCAAACAGGACCACCTGAAATTATGTCACCTATTTTGGTCTTATACAATTTATTCATGATGTGCTTCAAAGAGTCAGACTATGTTGTTTGGATTAAGATTTGATAATTCTGATATACAGTCTGATATGAAGCACTGGGCCTTGTTCATGGTGAATGATATAGGCAGGACCATGGAATAGAAGGAATACAAGGAAGGGAGCAAAAAAGCTTCTATCTAGAGTAGGTATCTTCTATAGTTTTGACAAAAATGAAAGAAATCACAGAAGGAAACTTTGTGAAGACTGTTACAAATGTTATTTTCATAGTGTTACCTTATTAATGACTCTGATGATGAGGCTTCCAAAGATGCTGGACCCATTGCTGGTTTTAATAGTCTCAGAATCATCAGACGTTCATTGGTTTTTCTCATTGCTTATGGGTTGAAAAAGATATTGGTGCCCAAACAAATATGTTGATCTTTTACTTAGAAGGTGACACTTTGGATAGATGAATCTTCACTATTGAAGATGGAATTTTTTTAAAGTAAAATCTACAACTGAAAACACACTTTAGTGGAAAAGAGTCTGATAAACAGAAAGTCAAATATTTCATTGTATATTTCAAGTCCAATCATAAGAAGGACCATCAGTGAGAACAAAAGGACTTACCATAACCTCCATAATATATGTGAACTAGCTAAATGTACTTTCTTCTCCAAAACATAGGTCAGTATTGAGATTGGTTCTCTCTATGAAGGAGTTTACATCTATACCTCCATTTTTGTGCCAATTTGGAGAATTGAATGCTGTCCTGTTTTATTGCTCTCTGGGTACTATGGAGAAAGCCTTCACTACGCCAAGTTAGATAAGTCTAAGATTTATGACCATGCCCTGGTAAGTGTTTGAACATATATTCCTAAGATTTGGAAACTTCTCCAGGACTTCTTCAATGTAAAATAACTGAATAAGAATATCAACACTGATGAATCTGTTGTTTAGAGTCTATCTTTCCAGGCAGCCATAACTCTCTGGGACAAATCTGAAAATGTTCAAGATTTGCTGCTCTTGGATATCACTCTTCTCTCCTTTTGTATTGAAAATAATTTTGTAGAAACAGTTGTCTGGACTCAGCACAACAACAGCATTCTCATAAAGCAGAAGCAGTCCTTCATTATCTACTCTGACAACGAACTTGGTATGCTTATTCAGGTTATGAACATGGATGTGCTATGACCACTTGCTTGGAAAGTTTGCACTCACAGGGGGCTACTGCACCCATTGTGTAACTCAGATAATAGCCTACAGATAACAGGACAGTAAAAGAAAACAATATTGCCATATCAAAAGACAAGGATGATTAAAGAAAGGAAGACATTGAATGTATGGTTTAGGATGCTAAGAAACATAAAGTTGAAGATAAGAAGGAGAGAGAAAAGGTGTCTTTTAAGCTTCTCTTTATTTTATTTTATTTGATTTGATTTTTTTATTTTTAAAAGATACTTAGATTACATAAGTCTTACATAAAAAATGTAGGGGATTCCCAAAGGCCCCACTCGCTACCCTTCCCACACTTTCCCACATTAATGATATCCTTCATTAGTGTGGTACATTTGTTATAATTGATGAAAACATATTGGAGCATTGCCACTAAGTGTGGATTATAGTTTACATAATAGTTCAAACTCTCTCCCACACAATTTTGTAAGTTATGACAAGAAATATAATGGCCTGTGTCTGTCATTGAAACATCATTCAGGACAATTCCAATGTCCTGAAAGTGCCCACATGTTACACATATTTTTCCACTCTCATCTCCCTCAGAACCTCCTGTGGCCATTGCATCCATATCAATGATAAAAGTTCTTTCATTGCAGAATCACAATAAGCCTATAGTAGAATAACAATAAGTCTACTCTAGTCCATCGTTTATTCCCCAATACTGAGAATTCTAGGATGGTGATGCCTACTCTGCCCCTAAGTGAGAGGGGGCTAAGATCCCATCAGGCAGATGGATAGGGCTTGTGATGGTTAAGCTAATGTGTCCACTTGGCCATGAAATTGTACCCAGTTGTTTGGTCAAGCAAGCACTGGGCTAATTGCAATACAAGGACAATTATGAGTGTTAGTCATCAGTGAGCTTACTGCATAAATGGCTAATTACATCTGTATCAACCAGGGAAATTGCCATCAACAATGAGTGACACTTTATCCAATCAGTTGGATGCCTTAAAAAGGGAAGTGATTTCAGCATTAGGAGAGAATTTCCCAGGTCATCTTTGGACAGCCAACATCTTCCAGAAACTCACCAAGGACCTTCACTGGACTTTCATCAGAGCACCTGGTTTGCAGGCTGCCTGCAGAACCTGGACTTCTGTATCCCCATGGTCACGTGAGAGACTCATAAAATCTCATACTATTTACAGATATCTCTTGTTGATTCTGTTTCCCTAGAGAGCCCTGACTATTGCAGGACTATCTTGCTTGCAGTTGTAAACACTCTCTGTTCCTTGGGATGGTCATTGTCGATCATCATATCCTTGTTAGACTTCCTGGGTGAGTCCAATGGAGTAGGTTTTGCAACTTTGTTGAGATTCAGGGACTGACTGGCACATGGAAAGCCCAAAGATTTAAGTCTCTTGGACATAAAACTATAAACTCTAGTATTAACTATAGGTTCAAAAGATAAGGGGCAGAAGAGTCATGTGGAGAGAAATCACAATTGATCCCAACTCTGTCATACTGGGGAGCATAAATTCAAAAGTAGGATCTACTGGCAGGGCACCAAACTCCTGAGCTGTCAGCCCTGACTATACTGCCTGGATGTCTCCAGAGCCCTAATAAGCCCCACTATTTGAGGCAATATTTACTGTGGCATTCAATGAGACATGCATAAGTGTAACCACTGGAATGACCCCCCAATTCATTTGAAGTCTCTTAGCCATATAAACTCATTTCTCTTTACCCTTTCTCCCTTTTTT
>PVKH010034089.1:0-11919 GCA_004027955.1 Chaetophractus vellerosus
TGTGATCTATGTCTGATGGCAAAGCCCCAAAATGTGTGTAACTATTAGAGGCGTTATGCCACACTTAGGGATGTGCATGTGGGGGGTTGTGGGAGGGGTGGGGGGTGGCATATGGGTACTCCTGGAATCTCTGTGTAACATTCATGTAATCAATGTATCCTAAAAATGTATATAGATATATAAAAAATAAAAAATAATAAAATAAATAAATAAGTGAATTTTAGGAGTACAATCTCAAAAAAAAAAAGAGAGGCACTAGAAATAGGTTCATTTGATATTTTATGAGTTGCATGGGAAATGTTGTCAAAATAAAAGAGATTTTTAACCTTCTGATGGTTAAATTTGTATGGGTAAAATGTTATTCATATAAATATTTAGATATTATATAAAATTCCTAGAGTTTTGACAATGTTCTCACTGTCTATGATAAGTCCTGATACTGATCTGCATGATATTAGACAGCAGTATAGTGTTATTGGTCATAATTTTATTCTTTTTTTTTTTTAAAGATTTATTTATTTTATTACATATCTCCCCTTCCCCCCGCTGCGGCGATGCGCCGAGAGTGGTCACTGCGCAGGCGCAGCTTTCCCCGCTTGTGGGCGGTTTCTGCGTCCGTTCACGGCCGGCTTTCAGTTCGCGGGTGGATGGCTGTGCTCCATCCGCGGGCGACCTGCCCTGCCCGTGGCGGCTCTTGCCCTGTCCGTGGCAGCTTCTTGCCCTGCCCACGGCAGCTCCGGCCCGCCCATGGCAGCTTGCCATTCTCAAGGCGGTCTGCCCGCTAGGAGAGGTCCCCGGGAATCGAACCCGGGGCCTCCCATGTGGTATGCCGGCATCCTATCCACTGGGCTATCGAGCTGGCCCCATAATTTTATTCTTAAAAAATCAAAACTACATTCCACAAAAATAACAAAATTTCCTTGTCAGTTACATGTTTTATTCTGATACTTCTTTGAAAGTGCTTGCAATCAGCTCCAGGTCAGAGCTTCCTCTTCAGCCAAAAAAAAAAAGGAACTTTAAACAAGAAGCATGGCAAGTGTAAATTATGTTCTGCCTGTCAATTAACATAACTCTGTTAAAACTGTAAAGGTGGGACTGGGCCAAATACCTCAACCAACAGGGCCCTTTTGGGCATCTTCAAATGGACTTTATACAGCTATCCCCTTCTACAAGATATGAATATGTTCTTGTTATTATATAAACCTTTAAAAATAAATAAATAAATAAAACTTAAATTAGCTAAATTATTTGAATCCCTCTCTTTCCCTTGGCCTAGGGCTCTCCCCTTAGCCTTGATGGCATAAGAGGGAGCCCATCAGGAAAACACCAGCTAACTCCCTGTGAAATCACAGTGGGAAGACCCATGAGGCTTATTATTTCTCCTACTCTACCAGACTCCAACCTACTACAATGTGACATTGTTAATTATTGTATAAGGGACCAACTGCATATACCCAGTTCTACCATTCACAGATACAGGCTGCCTTTCCCAAGATTCTTCTACAGTGGACTGTATATGACCTTCAAGCTGAAATTCGACATACTGGAAGAGACATCAATGAAATTTTGCTTTAGAATATAGACAGAAAGAACCTTCTTGAGTCTTATTGCCCACTACTATAGCAGTAAAAACTACAGAGAATTTTGACCCTGGGTCCGCCTGTCACAACTAAAACATGTTCTCAGCCCTTGAGAGATTGCTTCCATTTTGGATCTCAAGCTAAAGCTGACACAAGGATTGCTCAAGCAGATGGCATCTCATGTAGACAGCTTTTGCTCAAGACGTTGGAATAAGCAGATGATGCCCAAGATCATGGATCAAGACACACCTGCATTTCCATATCTTATTCTCTGTCTCTTCCTTTTCACCATCTAAATGTTCTCTTATTCACCCTATACTCTTTACAATACCCAATCTCCATCCCCAGTAATACCCTACCTTCACCATGATTTTCCTTCATCTTCTCTTTACCCTATTTCTGCCCTATGCACTCCTACCTTTAACACAATTCCTTTGTCCTTCTAGCGCACCATATAGAAATGAAATGAACCAAAGTCACTGCTGGGTCTGTGCCCTTCCCCCACTTAGTCCTAAAATAAGTATTCCTCTAATAACCATCCCCTTACATTTGTAGACTAGGCCCTGACAGGAAACATCAGAAACCCAATCAGCTAGAGCATCTCTGGGCTGTGCCTGAGATGGGCATTATTACGTGGCCTCTCTAACTCAATGTGGTAGTTCAGAGTTATATGTACCCCGGAAAAACCTCTTCTTAAACTTAATCCATTCCTGTAGGTATGAACCCAATATAAGTAGAACCTTTTTTATTAGATTAAGGTGTGTGACACTTCAATCAGGGTGGGTCTTAATCCTATTACTGGAGTCCTTTATGAGCAGAACAAAATTCGGACAGAAAGCCAGAGTGGGAGCAGCCAGGAGCTGAACATCAACAGAACCTGGAGGAGAAGGAGATGCCACCATATGCTTTCCCATGTGACAAGCTAAGGACAGAGCATCGCTGACAGTCAGTCCCAGAACACCAGTCAGCAAGAGAAAAAGCACTGCTTTGACTTGGACTTTCTTTTAGCCTCAAAACCATGAGCTAATAAAGTCCCATTGTTTAACCTGACCCATCTCATTGTATTTGCTTGAACAGCACAGGAAACTAAAACACTCAAGGAATGTGGTGTTTTTACTATAAACCAGACAGATAAAAATGGCCACCCAGTAGAGCATAGTAAATGTTCAGTTTCTATTTGGCAAGACTCCTTTTACTTTCATGAGCCAGGAGCACACTGTAGGGGCTAGACTTCATTGAGGCACATAATTTTTCTCCAAGCACCCCAAGGTTTTAATAGCATAAAAACTTATTCCACTCAAAGCACAAATTCCTGGTTGAAAGGTCAGGCAAAGGAAATTGTTGGTTAAATGGGATTAAGATATCAGATAACAATTGTAACGGTTTGAGTTTTATGTAATTATGAATTCCAAAAATATAAATTGGATTATGCTTGTAAACTCATCTGTTCATCTGGGCATGATTGGTTTATGATTAGGGCGTTGACTGGGTTGCAGTGAGTAGGGCGTTGAGCCCCACCCCTCGGTGGGTGTGGTCTCAAGTTTAAAAAGCAAGACAGAGATTTGGAGAAGCAGATTTGAGAAGCAGTTCTGATGTTGGAGTGAGCCGATCGCCAGATAGTCTACAGCTGCCTTGTGGAGAGACGCAACACATAGAGAGCCTCATGGTCTACAGCTGAACTTGTGGAGGAAACAGAAGCAAAGCCCGGAGAGAAACGCAGCCCCGAGAACAGAGGAACCCAGAAGCCTGAACACTGGAGACATCGGCAGCTGTCTTGCTCCAACACGTGGACTTTGGTGAGGGAAGAAATTTATGCTTTGTGGCCTGGTAACTGTAAGCTTCTACTCCAAATAAATACCCTTTATGAAGACCAACCAATTTTGGTATATTTCAAAAGGCACATCTGTGGCTGACTGAAACAACAGTGAAGGTGATGATGGTTATGATTCTTCTTTTGGAGTTTATACCCAATTAGCTCTACACATCAATATCCCATTCCTTAAAGGCAATAGATATCCTTATTAAGGTCTTCAAGGACATTACTTTGTATATGGACACAAGACATACAAAGTACTACCTGGAAATTGGGTTAGTTCCTGTTATATAGTTTATGCTGCTCCCCAAATGGCTATTTATGATCATCTTCCAAAAGGGAAAATTAGAAACGTGAGGCTTTTATGACCTCTTCCCATACTATAAAAACTCACAAAGAGACTATTGCCAGCTTAAAAACATCTCTAAATGAATCATGGGAAAAACCTGTAACCCAGGCTAAACTCATGGGGGATTCTGTTCTTGGTATTGTTCCCCTGTCATTGGGGCAGGTCTCTCCTGTGTTGGAGGGTACACTATAAGATTAGAGATGGTACTAGAAAAGGTAGCTTTAGAGTTAGAGAAAGCTATCTCCCTCCCAGGGCAGGCCATCAGCTCACTGGGTGACAAGGCATTGGAACTTTGCAAAATGGCTTAACAAAATCAATTAGCATTAAACTATATTCTGGCTTCCCAAGGATGTGTGTGAGCACTGGTGGACACTCAGTGCTACATATTTGTAAATGACAGTCCAGATGAGGTTTACTAAGAGGTAGTGGCAGCAGAAGCCCAGACTTGAGAAGCAGCCAAATCAGCTTACACACCTCCTGAAACTGATTGATCTGAGTCTCTTTTTGGTTGGTTTCTAGGGTCACAGGGACCTTGGCTCAGAGATGCCCTAATAGGCAAACTTGTTATCCTCTTAATCATATTCATAATATCCCTCTGTCATTGACAGATCTCTATTCCTAAATCTACTTTGCAGCCACTAACTCAACAAATGATATAACTAAAGATACAAAACAAGTGTGAATGGAACCATGAAAATCTTGAACTTCAGCTAACCCATGAAACTGGTGATGAAACACAAGAGATTTTTAGTAGTGAATAAGAGGCTAACAATCGTTGGGGTCACTCCCTGGTAAATGAGGGAATGACCAAAAGGGGGGAAATTGATAAAATTGTACAGAGAAAGCCTTGGGGACCTCTCAGAGGCAAAAAACAAAACCCTTGCCCTCTTGAATTTCCTCTTTATCTTATTTTTTAATTAATTAAATTTTTTTAAAGATACATCGATTACATAAATGTTAACCCACCAAGGCAGCTGACCTGGATCGCAATCAAGCCCCTAGTTCATTACCTTGTCCCAACACAAAATAAAGCCCACCTATAAAATAAACCTGCATCTGTAAGGAGGACAATCCCATGTCCAATCAATAGGAGTCAAGCAAATTTCCTTTTTATGTCTATAAAAATCATTTGCCATCCTCAGAACCCTGAAACTACTTCTGTTCTAGCTTCCTTTGCTGCAGCAAAACTTTTCTGTCCTGAATAAAATGCTGTAGTCTAAAAACTCAACTCCGATTTGTCTTTCACATTGGTTTTAAAAATAATGTCCTACATTTTAATTCTGAAAGACTTACAATGCTTCTTAGGTTCATCTTCTGGGACTAATGTTTACAGTCAGTAAAGATGGATTCACCTGACTTATGCAGATCTTTCTCTAAATGTATTTGATTTTTCAAGTTCTTCCATGAACAAGAGAGTTGAGTTTCTTTCTCTAATGCCGTGAACTATTTGGGGGCCACTGCAGAGTGGTTGGGCATCAAGGACGGAACTGTGGCAAGACATGGTTGGACGGCAAAGCCCAAAGCCTGAGCAAAAATCCTTTGCTTGTGCCACAAATAGAAAGACTTTACCATTTCTTTATACATAAGTCAGCTTCTATGGACTAAAAACAGCACTGCTTAATAGATTCTAAAAATTTCAACAATAATTTTGAAAAAGAGGCCCTTGAAGTGAATTTGTGCTAGTCACCCATGTGCAGATAGGAGGTCTCACTTTCCTTTAAGAAGTTTTATCTATGGGTTAGAGAGAAGAAAATGTGTTTTAAAATATTTATCTATGTGTGATTATTCCCCAATACATACTCTTAAAGAAAAAAATATTTTTGGACTTTCTTTTTCTGCCTTCTATGGCAACAATCATCACTTCTTTTGCCCTATTTTGCCTTCTCCTCCCTTTCATACAATCTTCGTCACAAAGAAATTGCAAGGCTTCAGGTCATGCTCAGCAACCCCCTTGGTTTCTGCAGGGCTCCTTGGTAAACACACATCCTGTTATGATTAAAAACATTTGCCAGCTGCAAAATGTCTTCTCCAAGCCCCTCTGTAAAAGAATATTAAAATTGAGGCTCACGCTGTTTTGAGTTTCTGGAACAGCAGTCCTGGAGGCAACAGCTGCTCTTTCTTATTGTTGTAACAGAAACTCTCTTGGCAGCATTGAGATGGGCTCTTAAAACTTCCCTGGAGGGAACTTACTAAAGTTCAAGAGCAGAGGCCCACCAACCCCTGATCGCTGCGTGGTCCAGAAGACCTCCTGAGGCCACCAGCTAACCATGTGGATGGGCTTAGAACCTCTCCTTCCTACAAATGCACAAGAAGGCAAAGGAAAAAAGAAAGCAAAAGAGAGCCCTCTAGAAGCCTGGGCAGCATTCTTCCGTATCTTCCCCACTCAAAGGCAGCTGCCCAAACCAGACATGGTGTTGCTTCTCGCAGGCATGACTTTCCATCTGGAGTGTCAGGAAGCCTGGAGTTAGGTGTTAGCACTTTGCACCAAAGAGTCTCAAGGACTTTAACCTCCAAAGGAACAAGATAAGGATCCTCTTTGCTGAACAGACTCAAAAGGAGAATAAAAATGGAGTTTGTTTGGCAGGAAGCCAGACCAGACAGGTTTCTGGTTTGCTTAGGAGAAAGCAGTATCACTCCCAGGGGGAAAAAAACAGAGTGAAGAAGGCAGCTCCTGCAGCTTGGATAGTTAAGCACCAAAACAAAATCAGAGCATTTGGGTGACTGCAGCATCTGGTCTGTGTTTTCCAGCTCCATCCTAAATGGTGAGATGATCATAGTTCATCTCTTGGATGAGAACAAGACTATTTTTTCCGACTATTTTCTTCTATCATCATTGGACAATAAACCATTTTTATAGGCTGTAATAATATCACACACATGTTTTATATACATTATGTTATTTAATCCTCACAACAAACTAATGAGGTATTATTACTGTATCCATTTTATATGTGAATAACTTGAAGACATTAAGGTTGAATAACTTCCTCAATAATATGCTGCCAGCAAGTGGCTGAAAGGGAATTTGAACCCAGATCAGGCTGGCTCCAAAATGCATGCTCTTAGCCATGTTAGCTCCCCTCTCCACATTCTACTCCCTTCCTGCCCAGAGTGGCTGCATCTCAAGTCTCAGGCAAGTTGCCCCATGTATGCCACTCTCCCAGAAAAAAATAACCTCTAAAACACAACTCAAGGTCTATTGCCTGAGTATTTTAAGACACTATTTGCTGAAATGAAAATCTACATTGGTCTATATCACATGAATGGAGGCCCTCTTTATAAATACCAGGGTTTCAGAATTACAGGTATCTGTGGGAGGAACTTAATCTTCACACACACCTCAGGAATTCTGAATGTTACAGGGCAACCCAAATCCATTTTACATGTGAATCAGATGGACCTGCTCAGAGAAATGGTAAAAAATACTCTGAAGGCTTCTAGTAAAGTCCCCAAATTGAAAGGCTGTGTTTATCTTGACTTTCTACTGAAATGCCTCTAAAATGACAGTACAGGAATTTAAAGTATAAACCAAATGGGCACAGAGAATGGGAAGGGAGACAATAGAAAGCAAGCTGATGCAAAGCAAACAGGTGGCTGCAGACCAGAGAAAAGGTGGACCCCAACTGTCTTCAGAGGGATGGCCAATAAGAAGCAAGCTAATTAGTGCCTGGAGACCTTCAAAGGGTTTGAGCTTGGAAGCAAAAAAAAAAAAAGTACCTCTGAAGGCAGAGATATGGTGTGGGACTGAAAACACAGTCTTCACAACCAGCATTTACAACCCCATACTGTCCTTTCCCCTACTCAGTGCTACCAGAAGACCAGACTCCTCTTCTATTATCCAAGATGAGAGGCTTATTCCCTGGAGAAACTGAGCCAAAAAGCTTTCAGGCCTCAAAACCCAAGGCTTGATAAAGGGTGAGCACTAGATGCAAACAGGAGGATTGTGTGGAGGTCTACACACTGAAGAGTGAGCCCCCAGGCTTCTTTCTCCACCCGCTCCAGAGGCTGACAGGCAGGTTCTTTAGAGAAAATGAACAACACCAGAGAAAATGTTTATCTCTGACGGTATTTCTGGACCACTTACCAGAAAAGTGCAGCCCTGACTTAATTATTCTATTAATTTTTTTAACCTTTCCATTTGGAAATAATTTCAGACTTATCAAAAAAGTTGCAAATATAGTACATAATTTTCATTTACCCTTCCCCCAGCTTCTCCAAATGTATAATTGCAGCACAATGATCAAAACCAGGAAACTAACAAGGATACCAAACTATTAATTAGTTTAACGGCTTGTTCAAATTTCACCAACTTTCCCAGTAAGGACCCTTTTCTGGTCTAGGTCCAGGACCACACATTGTACTTAGTTGCCGATATTCCTCAGTCTCTCCTAATTTGGAACAGATCCTCAGACTTTTTTTTTTTTTTAATCTTACCTGACTTTGTCACTTTTAAAGGGTCCTGGTCAGTTATTATTATTTTGTTGTTGTTGTTAATATCCCCCCCCCTTTCTGCTTGTTCTTGCTGTGTTCATTTTTGTGTTCTTCTGTGTCTGCTTTGTCTCCCACCCGTTGCAGCGACGCACCAAGTCAGCTCACCGCGCAGGCAGCTTGCCCCGCTCACGGCGGCTCTACTCTGCTTGTGCGTAGCTCTGCTCTGTTCGCGGGTGACTTCCCCTGCCTGTGGCGGCTTTGCCCTGCCCGTGGCAGCTTTGCCCTGCCTGTGGCAGCTTTTTGTCCTGCCCACAGCGGCTCTGCCCCGCCCATGGCGGCTTGCCCTCTCAAGGTGGTCTGCCTGCTTGGAGAGGCCCCGGGTTCAGTTCCCAGGGCCTCCCATGTGGTGAACCGGCGCCCTATCCACTGGGCTACAGCCGGCCCCCCTGGTCAGTTATTTTATAGTATGTCCTCCAAATTGAGTTTGTCTGATGACTCCTCATTGTTAAACTCAGGTTCTTCATTGCTGGCAAGAATAGCACAGAAGTGATGTTGTCTCCTCAGTGCACCATATCAGGAAGCATATGACATCGATTTGTCTCATTGTTAACTGACAATGTTAACTTTGGTCGCTTGGCTAGGGTGGTGTCTGCCGAGTTTCTCCACTGTAAAATTTCAGTTTTTCCCTTTGTAATTAATAAGTGTCTTGTGGGGAGAAAATTAACCTGTTTCTCAATATACTTTGGCCCACTAACCTTAGCAACCACTGATGCTTCTTACCTGAAATAGTTATTACTGTGCTGTTGGTGATTTTTAAAATATTTTCATCCTTCCCTCTACATTTTTTAACTGAAAGTCTACTATTTGAACTTTCACTTATCCCCTGATTATGTATGTATGTATGTATGTATGTATGTATGTCAGTATGAACTTAGATATTTATTTTATATTATGAATTATACTCCATTGTACTCATTATTTATTTTTCACTCAAATTTTCCCAAATTTGGCCAGGGAGAGTTCTTTTAAATTGACTCCTATGTCCTTTTACTACATCCTCATCATTTATTTTTGAGTACTTTCTTATTTTCTGGTACCACCAGATAGTCCAGGCTCATCTTGTACTCTTTTTAACCTTGCCCTGGAATCAGCTATTTCTCCAAGGAACCCTGGTTGCTTTTACTGGAGAATGATATTTTAAAACCAGGATCAACACTAGGTATTCTCATTGCTATTGGGATACATTTCTTCTAGGCCTTCTCAGTGGACAGAGCTAGAAAATAAATGTATCTATATAAAAAAACATCCATATCTTATAGTTATTTTTAAAATACAGACAAAATTTAGATTAATGTTGGTATTTATTAAAATCTACTTACACAAGGAAGAAATAGAGAAGCACACATATAACAATGGCTCAACTCCTCATTTTTCTCAATTTGAAGAAGTTATTTGTCTTATATACCTATACATGGGCAATAATGCAGAAATCTGTTAGTAACTTGAACAAACTATCAGAGGCCCCTGACCCAGGGAAGCTTGTGTATAGGGGTGTCTTATGATACAAGGGAACCAGAGAGGCATAAATGGTATCTTCATCATGGTGAGGTTAATCAGTGGACAAGCACCATCCATACATACTGGGCTTCCATTCTCCTTTTCAGTGCCTAATTCTTAAGTATTAATGGACACATGAAGCCCAACAGACATTTGAGGAAAGTCTCCAACATGAAAGGCAGAAACTATAATAAACAATTTAAAAAGAGGTAGTTAGAACAAACAAACATTGCAGAGAACAGGAGGAAACAAAACAAAAAGCAAAGGCCAGATAAGAGATATTGCACCCTTTAAACAAGAACAGGTTGCAGCTTAAAAAGAACATTCAGAGAACAAGAAAGAGCTCTTGAAGTTTAACAAGTGTAAAAAGTTCAATAAAAGGTTTGTAAAGTAAAGAAGAGCTTAGGGCCCAGAAAACAGAATCAAAAAGATCTGGAAAATTTATTCTTTTCTTCTTCCTGAACAGTTCAGTCTCAAAGCCATTAGATGAAGCTGAGAAACTTAAGGTCCTTCCTGTGTATGTATGTTGTGCACACTTGACCTGGGTGGGCATTGCAGTGCTCTGGTGAGGGTGTGAGCTGCAGGAGGGCTGCCTGGTTTGGGGAGCTGGAGCCTGAGACAACATCTTTGCAGGAGTAGGGAGCCTGCATGGGGAGTCTGAGCAAGAGAAGAGTGAGGAAGATTTCTACACAGTTGTGGGGCCAATGGTGGCCTGGCATAGGGTGTCAGAGCCTGAGTGGGGTGAGAAAGGTATCCTTGTGGGATAAAGTGACTTGGTGGGAGATTGTTTTCATGTAGGGTGATTGATCAACTAAGTAAAGATGTTAAGGATAATGAGATTTTATACTATCAGAATCCAGTGATGTTGGAGGTATTGCAGTGAACTCATATATATATATATATATATGAGTGAGTGTGTGTGTGTGTGTGTGTGCTGCTCTCTGAGAGGACCTGGATGTAGTGACATCCTAATAGCAATGAGTACACCTAGTATCCAGATTTTGGTTTCTAAATACTATTCTTCACTAAAAGGAGTTAGGGCTTCTAGTAAAATGATTGATTCCAGGGCAAGGGCGGGGAAAGCACAGGATAAGTGAGTAATATTTTATTATACCTGAAAGTAAGAAAGGGCTCAAAGAATGATGTGGACATGTCAAAGGGACCAAAAACCAGCTCAAATTGAGAACAACTTTAGTGACAAAATAATGAGAGCAATGGATTATATAACCCACTGAATAATATAGGAAACCATGAAACTATACTGGCATAAACAAACACACGATTAAATCGAAAGTTTGAAGAGGAATATGATATTTACATAGTTACAAAATTTTCCATAAAACACTTATTAATTACAATGGGAAAAAGTGGGGGCCAGCTGTAGCCCAGTTGGTAGAGCGCCGGTTTACCACATAGGAGACCCCGGGTTCGGTTCCCAGGGCATCCTCGAGCGGGCAGACCGCCTTGAGAAGGCAAGCCGCCGTGGGCAGGGCAAGCTTGCGCCACGCAGTGAGCTGACTCGGTGAATCACTGCACTGGGGGGGACAAGCAGACACGAAAGAAAGGAAGACTGAACACAGCAAGAACAAGCAGAAAGCGGGGGTGGATATGTAATAAATAAAAAAATAAATCTTAAAAAAAAAAAAGTGGAACTCCAGAGAGGAAAAGCCTGGCAGGCACCCGTTAATCAAATGATCAGAAAGAACATTTTCAGTAATGGGACAAATTAACATTGTGCACCACCTGACAGAATGTAATAGAAGCATAGAGCATCTCTTCTGCATTATTCCTACCAAAGATGCTAATCAAGAGGAAACATCAAACAAACCCAAACTGAGGGAAAGTCACAAAATAACTGATAGATGCTCTTCAAAAGTATTAAGGTCATGAAGAAAAGACTGAAACACTGTTCTAGAAAGAAGGAGACTAAAGAGAAATAACCATATGCAGCATGAACTAGCTCGTTTTGCTATAAAGGGAAACTGACAAAACTTCACTTGGGTTTAAGGATTAGATGGTAGAATGAATCAATGTTAATTTTCTGATTTGATGATTGTATTGTAGTTACGCAGGAGAATGTCCTTGTTTGTAGGAAATGCATACTAAAGCATTCAGGTATCAGGGAATATCATGTCCATAACTGGCCTTCAAATGGTTTCAGATAAAATCTTGTTGTTTTGTGTTTTTTT
>PVKH010034090.1:0-11921 GCA_004027955.1 Chaetophractus vellerosus
GGCTGCACCAGTTTACATTGGCACCAACAATGTCTGTGTTCTTATTTCTGCACACCCTCTCCAACACTTGTTACTTTCCCTTTTTTAAATAGTAGCCATTCTATCTCACTGTTGTTTTGAATTGCATTTCCCTGATGGCTAATGAGGTCCAGCTAAAATTAATAAGAAGATGAAAAAATGATACTTTTAAAAATAACCAATAAAAAACAAAAATATTTGAAAAATTTGAAATAATTTTTAAAGTTTTATTGACATTATGTCTTTTAACACTGTAAGATCTGTTGTCTTGTATATAGTTGACATTTTCTTCCGTATAGTCTCCCAGTGTCTTATTTTTTTCATTTTATCTTCAAAGAAGCTTTAGTTTGCAGAAAAATCATGTACAGAATATAGGGGATTCCCATATACCCAACATCTCCCCCTTTTTCCCTTTCCTCTATTAATATTTTACTTGTGGATAGGATATTTGTTACAATTAATGTACAAATATCGAAGCATTGTTACTAACCATGGTCAATGATTTACATTATGGTTTACATTTTGGACCGTACACTTTTCTTCTTTGAAAGTTTGGTAAAATTCACCAGTGAAGCCATCTGGCTCTGGGCTTTTCTATGTTGGTATGTTCTGTTTACTAATTCAATCTCTATACTTGTTATTGGTCTGTTGAAATCTTCTATTTCTTCTTGAATCAGTGCTATAGTTTGCATGTTTCAAGGAATTTGTCCACTTCATCTAGGTTATCTAATTTGTTGGTGTACATTTTTTCACAGAATTCTTTTATGATCCTTTTATTTCTGTGGGGTCAATATTTCTTATTTTAATTAATTGTAGCTTCTCTATTTATTTTCTTTTTCAGTCTAGCTAAAGGTTTGTAAAAATTTTTTTCCCCAGAGGACCGACTTTTATTTGCTTAAGTCTCTTATTGTTGTTTTTAATTACTTTTCTCTGTATAATTTATCTCTGCTCTAATCTTTGTTATTTCCTTCCTTCTGCTCATTTTTAGCTTATTGTGCTCTTCCTTTACTCCAGATATGATATAAAGTCTGGGATTGAAATTCTTCTTTTTAATATAAGAATTTAGAGCTATAAACTACCCTCTGAGCACTGTCTTCTCTATGCCCCATGAGTTTGGATATACTGTGCTTCTGTTTTAATTCATCTCAAGATATTTTCTGATATCCCTTGTGATTTCTTCTTTGACCCATTTATTATTTAATAGTGTATTGTTTAACTTCCATATATTTATGGATCTTCCGATTCTCCCTCTGGAAAGTCTAGCTTCATTCCATTGAGGTAAAAGAAGATGTTTTGTAAAATTACTATCTTTTTAAATTTATTGAGACTAAATTTTTCACCTAACATGTGGTCTATCCTGTAGAATGATTCACGTACATTTGAAAAGAATGTGCATTTTGTTGTTTTCTGGATGCAGTGTTCTCTATATGTCTGTTAGATCTAGTTCATTTATAGTATTATTCATATTCTCCATTTCTTTATTGAACTTGTATCCAAATGTTCTATTAATTGATGATGTAGTAAAGTCTCCAACTGCTATTGAAGAAGAGCCTTTTTATCCCTTCAGTTTTGTCAATTTTTGCCCCATGTATTTTGGGGCACTGTGGTTAGGTACATAGATGTTCATGAGTGATATTTCTTCTTAATGTTTTATTAATATATAATGTTCTCCTTTGTCTCTTGTGACAGTTTTTGATATACAGTCTATTTTGTCTGATCTTAGTATAGTTACCTCAGATCTCTTTTGGTTACTCTTTTCATGGAATAATTTTTTTTCTATCTTTTCACTTTCAACTTTTTTGTTTCTTCAGGTCTAAAATGAATCTTTTGGAAACAACATATGGTTGGATCATGCTTTTTTTCCATTCCATAAATCTGAATCTTTTGATTGGGGAGTTTAATTAATTAACATTCAGTGTAATTAGTGATAAGGCAGGACTTATTTAAGCCATTTTGCCCTTTTTTTTAATGGTCTTATAATTTTTATCTTGCCTTCCCTTCATTGCAGCCTTCTTTTGTTTATACTCGATCTTTTATGATATAACTTATTGATCTCTTTCTCATTTCTGATTCGGGATATAGTTTAAATACATTTATAGTATTAACCTCAGTTTTCCTTCTACTAATTTTAAGTGATTCCAACTTAACTTCATACACTCTCTCTGCTCCTATACACCTTCCTTTCCCCTCTTTATATTTTCGGTCACATATTGCCACATTGCCTCTTTGCATTTTGTGTTGATAATATGGAAACGCAACTATTTCTTATTCAGTTGTATTCTAAATTCTATAGGAAATAAAGAGTAGTACATTTATATACTGAAGGTACGCTACTACTGACTTCTGCATTTACCCATGTAATTTACTTTTACTTGAGGTATTCATTTTCATACCGCTCTAAGCTATTAACTTCTGTCCTTTTTTCCCAACCTGAAGAAATCCTTTTAGCATTTCTTATACTCTTGGTGACAAACTCTCACAGCATTTTTAAACCCTTGAATGTATTAAATTCTCTCTCGTTTTTAAAGACAATTTTACTGGATAAAGCATTTTTGGCTGGAAGCTTTTCTCTTGCAGTTCCTTACCTATATTATACCACTGCCTTCTTGCCTCCATGGTTTCTGATGAAAAATCGGCACTCATTTTTATTGAGGATCCTTTGTATATGACAAATCACTTTTCTCTTGCTGTCTCTTTGTATCTTTGACATTGGAAATTTTGATTAGCATATGACTTGGAGTAGGTCTATAAGGGTTTTTCCCATTTTGAGTTCATTGAGATTCTTGGACATGCTTATTTATGTCTTTCATAATATATGGGAAATTTTAGGCAATTATTTCCTCAAATATTCTTTCTGCTTCCTTTTCCTTCTCTTTTCCTTCTGGGGCTCCTGTAATACATATGTTTTTCACTTCATGTTGTCCCACAGGTCCCTGAAGTTCTGCTCACTTTTTTTCTTTCTCTTCTCTATCTGTTCTTCCAAATGTATGATTTCGACCAGGATGGGCTGTTCTTGTGCCAAGAACTTTGCTCACAAAGCAAATACTACTGCATGGTGTGCAGCCCAAGAGGATTTCTCAACAGGATTGCACAAATATTTATCCCATTTCACCCTTATGGTATCCCTGGGATTTAGGTATTATCATCTTCACTTTCCAAATGAGAAAACTTTTTTCCATGTAATTAATAAATGCCAGATCATCAAAGCTAAGTACCAATGAAATAATCTCTGTCTGTCCAAGATGAAATCTTGGGGCTGTTTGTCCTATGGTTTGGAATGTCGGCCACCCATCAGGAGATCTTAAGCTTGGCTACTCGGATATAGTTCTTTGCCCCAGATGGGCTCTGCAAGAGTCAGTGAATGTAGCACTACATCCCCAAGCCATTCTGTGGAATTAGTGATTAGCTAATATGATTAGGTGTCACAAATAAAAGTAAAGGGGCATAAAAATGTAAGGTGATTGTTATTTCTGGTTCCCACCAAGGGATGGGAACAATCTTTGAGAACAGAATTAATATTCTAAAATTTTCACCATGACCTTTCCTCTCAAATGAAAATGCTTCTATTATTTTCTTTTAATGGGGAAACCATATAACCTTTCCAAAACAACTCTGAAACATTTTAGCTGTACAATCATGAATCGTGCACAGGAAAGATTTGGTCACATACTCTGCCAGTTCTTTGAACTGATACCAGAGAAAGAGTATCATAAGGAAGGTACCCATGTCAAGTTAGCCTGCAAAAGCTTTTGACATCAGAACTTCCTAGGAAGCCACCTCAAAACCTCCTTGGGGAGCCATGTCCGCTTCACA
This sequence comes from Chaetophractus vellerosus, assembly GCA_004027955.1. Lineage (NCBI taxonomy): Eukaryota > Metazoa > Chordata > Mammalia > Cingulata > Chlamyphoridae > Chaetophractus > Chaetophractus vellerosus. The sequence goes on from PVKH010034090.1 coordinate 3,832, forward strand.
AAGCTCTTTCCAAGAACCAGTGGTCTTAGCTAATCTGAGCCCTCCCAGAACCTCTTGAGATCTGTGAATGTTCCTGCTGTCCATCTCTTACTCATAAGTAAGTAGATACAACTTAATCTGGCATCTGAATTCATTTAATCTCACTCGAGTTCAAAATGAGCCCACGAAGGAACCAAGTTCCATATCTGAGGCCATATTGCACCCAGTGGGTCATCGGCCCAAGTGAAAAGGACAATGAGAACCAGGCGTTTGGTTTTATTTCTTAAACTGAAGCAATGATACTGTGAAAACTCATAAAATGTTTTTTCTACTCCTGTCATCTCCCGGAGCTCCCTTAAAATTGTGCCATCTCTGACACGTGGGTTAGTCGGTGCATGATAGGGATCATTCAGGCTGGGGAAAGTAAGCAGACTAAAAGGTGGCCCCCTGCTAGGGCTTTGTCTAGGTCACCAGTTCCCCAGGGAGGTCCCACGCCAGGTAGGTGAAGGGATTATTACTTCAGAATGCTAGAACCCTGCCTCTGTGCTCCTGTATTGGCTTCAGTGGCAAAGGCAGCCTCAAATCAGGAGCTCCAGAGCAGGGTAGGACTTAGCCAAGACCCCAATTAAACAGTCGCCAGCTCTGTGGTCCCGGTTAACCTACCCGAGCTCTCCGAGTCCATTTCTTCAATTGCAAAATGGAGGTAGTAACAGGATTCACTCGAAAGGTTGCCATGAGAATGAAATAGATGAGGGATATGAAGAATTCAGCACACTGAATGGCACTCAGACAGCTCTGAATAAACCATTGCCATGGCGATCACTGTTTTGGTATTGCCAATATTCATAATTTCTGGGCTGCCCATACTCTTTGCTTCCCCTCCATCCGGTTTCAGCCACACTGAGCATTACATGTGACATGGATTTTTGCGTGAAGGAAACAAATGGAAACTACTCAGAACAAAAACTCTTTCTTCAGTAGAAGTCCCCGCGGGCCAGGCAAATGTGTCTTGTGCTGATTTCATAGTTATTTATAAGCCACATTCCTGCTTCCCACCACTGGTGTTTCTTATTTGGAAACAGACAGGGCTGCTGACTGGTTCTTAATTCCACATGGAAATATTCTGATTCCAAACAACTCCAATTGCAGCACTTATCTTTTAATCAGCGTCATCCTTCAAGAGAGTCGCACAAATGTTATGTGTAACAGTGATGTTTTACCCGTTCAGTAATGATGGAAATTGGTCTCATTCTAATGATCTAGAGAGTGTGGAATATCATTCATTCCATGAGAATATACTTGTCAGATTAAATGTACGACAACCGTATAATAACATAAAAATACACAAGTGCTTAGTGCGCTGTAGGTTCACAAACATCTATTTTGAGTAACAACCAGGTAATATCAAAAAGCACTGACTATTTTCCCATGTCCTAATAATTAGAATTTATGTAAATTGAACATCAGCGTGGGAAAATTTTTGAACAGCAAATACCTTATGCTGTATTTCTAGGGTTTTGTTTGTTTGTTTGTTTTGTTCCAAAAAATCCAAAACAGTTCTTTTCCTTGTAAACTCAAATCCAGTTATATTTCAAAAGAAATCCAATCCATATGTTTCTTATTTATTTATGCTTACTGTAATCCATCAAAGTGCTATTTAATAAGCTATTTAATGTCCAAAGAGTCTTCGTCACAAGAATTTTAATTTTCAGTCTTTCATCTTGTGTACCAGGAAGCCTAGCTTTCCTTTGAAACAAGGTTCTAAGTTTGGAAAAATGTGACCTTCCATTCATATTGTGAAAAGTTATGAGGCCTGCTAATTAAGCTAAGAGAAGTATAGACTTGAGCAATGCTTTGGTGAATTTGACCAATTCTCCCTAAAATTGGGTTCAATTCCATCCCTGAAAACTCTTGATACTTAACCTCAGATGGATTTTTTTTCCCTGAGGGGAAAAGGATAAATGCCCTACTTTCTCTAAAAAGTGTTTGTCAAGCAAATATTATATGCTAGACATTATCCATTATATATGAAATATTATTTTGACTTGTTTTTACCATGAATTTTTTCACAAAGCCTCCTCTTCAATAACTGGGGGAATTGATCTGTGCACTCATGGCTGTGCGTGTCTTTTAGCATGGGTGGCGGGTGCATGCGTGTGGGGTTGTTTTTCACAACATATCTGCTTTGGGTAGCATAGAAGATGCATTTTAAGGACAGCAAAACCCCAAACTCAGTTATTCCTCACGTGCTTTGTTGCTTCCTCCACGAGAACACTAGCTGAAGAGCTGTATCTCAGACTCTCGGGCCCAATGTGGCCTCATCTCCCCTGGTCTCCACAAAGCAAGGGCTCAAGCAGCAAGTTCAAGAGATACCATCGCAGTAGCGTTTTCCCTGAATTGCACTGCCTGCATTTTAGAGAAGATGGAAAACCTTTTTAAAATGTTCTAGGGAAACTGGAAAACCTTTATTTAATTATTTGTTTGTTTTTGCAAAACACATTGTGAATCTCTCTAAGATGAGTATTGATATATCCTGGGCCATCTGCCAGTCACTGGCTGACCCAATAGCTGTGTCCCAAAAGAGATGGCACTCAATTTTACACTTTGTTTTCTTTCCTTTGTGAATTCGGTAAAGGATGGTGGAGAACCTGGGTGACTGGGTAGTGAAGTATATTAAAATGAAAGCACCTCAGTTTCCCTACTGTTGAAGAGGGATTTATCTAGATAATAGGTAGTTGTTTTAACAAAATCGTATTATATCACTTGCTGCAGAAAATGCTAGGCAGTTTCAGTTTCATTTTCTCATTTAGTTTTTGTAACAGCTCTTTGGAGCAGGGTCAGGACTTGTGGTTCAGCAAGGTTAAATCACTTGCTCAAATCACGCAGATATTTCAAAGCAAGCTGGAAAATAAACCCAGATCTCTATGACAACGAAACTCATTGTACTTTATCTCACTATTGCAAATTCCAGGAGATTTCAGAGGAAGAAGGGATTGGTTGGGGTTCAGAATTTCCGAAATTTGAGCTCCTGCTCCTAAACCCACTTGGTCCATCAAACACTTACTGTAGTAGGGTAAATATCGCCCTGGAGCCAAAGTCCACTTGACCGTCTTGAGCCTGGAGATAACGATGGAGACATTCGTGTGGGGAGAGGTTGGCAGCTGCATAATAACCTGACTACTGGCGGATGCATGACCTGGTCCACGAAGCCTAGTGAATCTGACAGCTGGAACCCATTAGACAGAGTGGAAAATAACTTGTTCCTTGGAGCCTGCGAGACTTTGACTTAAATCTTGGCGCCGTCATGGGTTAGCTCGGTGAGTCATATTAATAGAAATCCCATGATCTCCAGTTTCCTCACCTATAAAATAGGAAGTAGTGCTCCCACTTCACAGGTTTTTCAGGTGGAACTGGCTGACCGCTACAGACCCCTCCCCTCAACCCCACCTATTTTCCTTTCTCTGCCTCCACCTCCTGAAACCAGAGCTGTAAACCAGGCTTTCTCTGGTGGTAAGGATTGGCGCCCCCTCTGAGCTCTGACCGAAGCTAAGACGTGGTGGCTCCTATCATCAGAGAGTTTCTATCTGAGGGTCTTTGATAGGTGGGCTAAAGACGACCCAGAGAGCAAGACAAGCTTGCAAAGGTGATCAGGTCTAGATTTTAGATGCAGGCTGGGAACACATGGGTCAACCCTCTAGAGAATGGAGAAGTCTAAAGCTGCTAACCGTAGGGTTAGAATTATGAAGAAGAAATATATGTTTAGGGATGCGGTACTGAATACGGCCTTGGGACTCGGGGATAATGTTGGGGAGAGAATTACAAGTGTGGTTCTCTTTAACTTCCCTAACAAACTTTGGTGACTACCCCATATCCAGTTGTCATGCTAGACATCTCACATATAGATCACAGATCCACACAGACACCCGTTGAGGAGAAGGACACAGATGTGGTGGGAGACCAGGTGGCCTGCTCAGGACATCCACCCAGGAAGGATGGGGAAGGTGGTCTCGTGGGCATGGCTTCAGAGCCCAAAGTCCCCACTGTGACATGTTGTTCAAGAGAAATAAGCAACCATTGTAGGTACATGTAGGTGCTACTCACTGTCAGTTATTTTTGTAATAAAATCTACCTCCAAATGCACTGTTTCTCCTTTGGGAGTGGCCCCGTGGGAGGTCCCTTGGCTCCCATCAGGTTCTCCATGAGAGTGAGGACGCAGACATCATCCAAAGTGCAAGATGAAGTACGTGACATGAGGCACGTTGCAAACTATTAGGGAAGATAATCCTTTGAAAATTGATATTAAGTGTTGTCACTTGGTTTTCTTTGAAGGCTTGCTAAGAATCTAATTATATGAACTGTTTTATTTTAAGCACTTTGGCCTTTGCAAATTTGTGCTATTATCCCGCATACAGATTTGTCTCACGAAAAGGTCTTTGCAGGTTAGTTTTAGGGGCATCTGGAAGATATTTCCCCATACAACTTCCCATCTAAAAACAACCGGACTACTTTTAACACAGCAGAAATAAAACATGAGAGAAAAGAAGATGATAATGCAACCACTTTATTTTTTTCATGTATAAAAAAATCCTTAGCTCTTATGGGATAAACTATGAAAATATTTGGGAGGCTGTGGATTGTCACCTAATGACTAACAGATAGATCAATGAAAATCTTTTTTTTTTCCTAAATAGTTCATCTTAAGCCACAAGTCACTTGTATCATGTTCAAATTTATATCAGAGCAAGTGATGAGACTTGGATGACCAGAGCTTGCCATTAATTACAGCTGTGTATGAACGGGCATTTATGGGGCTGGGTGTCACATATATATATATATATAGAAGCTATGGGGAAAATTTAAAAATTAAAGAAAGAGGTTCAGATAATTCAACACTCAGATGTTTTCTAAGTTATCGAATTCTAGCATGCTGTCCCCACAGCCTGTGATTCTGAGTCCATCTGGTGTAAAATGTTGTTTCCATTCAACTTGTAGATTTGGTTTTACAAGCGGGGCTCATAAAAGCTCTGGTCATGGTCGTAGAACAGTTAATTGAGAGAAATGTGCACAGTTTCCTGGTTATTTATGCTTTAGGAAACACCAAACACTAGCAAGAGTAAGATTAAACATTATTATTTACCAGAATCTTTAAACACTGCTTTGAGTAGTCTATATAGAAATGTAAACCACTAAACACAAAACATTTATTTTTCTTCTGCCTTTCACTATTTATCAAACCGTGTTTTCTCTGTTACTTTCATATGCTCCAACCTGAATTTGTACTTTTATATATCCTTTAAATGGATTTACTCGGTGCAAGGTGAAAGCAAAAAGGACTTTTGTGCACCTTTCTCTTTTGTGTGCTTTTATTTAACAAAACTACTTAGATGCCAAAATCGATTTTTTCTGATTACCAGTCAGAGTGTTCAATGAGGATGTTTAAATAAGCTTTTCATTCAATACGCAAGGATCTCACTGCCTTTTTCTCTCCATTAGTGGGAAACAAATTCTCAACAGATAGGTGAAGGCAGAAAAAGTGAAAAGCAGGTTTTTGCGTACTGTTGGGAATTGGGAAGAGAGGTATTGGTAGTTAGTGGTTGCCCTTTAATCCACGGAAACGAAGCAGGAGAACGTCTGTCACAAAATGGATTTGGTGCAAGATCTGTGCTCTCTGACGATAGAACGCAGAACAAGAGCTTAGGAACACGCAGTTGCAGGATGTCTCTTTCCAGCCTATACATCTCATAATTAAGTTTCCTGTCTAGAAAGACAACTCGCTGGACCTTAATATAACCCGATGGTGGAAAGTATGAGCTTTGAAGTGGTGTGACGGGGTCCAAGTGCAAACTCGCCCCCTGGTTCTCCTAACTTTTGAAAGCTACTCATCATCTCCTCCTTTTAAAAACGACCATAGCAACACCTCACATAGGGCTGTTGAGGGGGATAAATGCAGTTGTACGTGTTGGATGTTAAATCCACTCACTGGCCCATCATAAGTAATAAATACCTTACATTTGGCTTATGATATATGCCATTTTAATAATTTGTCCCTTAATATTTAAAAGCCTGCAGTTAGTTGACTTTTTAAAAGTCACCTAGAATTATTTTCTTGGATAAGTATGAGCAAGGCCTCATGGAAAAAAGTCTAGAGAAATTATCCTCATTCTTAGACGAGTTAATGCTATGTTAGACTAAGTATGCCCAACGCTACAGAAAAAAGAACTACGAAAATGATACAAACACCGTATAGAAGAATTAGACAATAGTCATAAGTCTGCAATCATTTTTAACAGGAATCAGGGGGAAAAAGGCACTGATTTGTGTGCTGCTATGCTTGTTTTGCTTTAAGGAAACAGAATACTTGCTTTAATTAGGCCGTCTCTCACACTCCTAACATGTACCTCAAAATACAGAGTTCTTATGCAAGCTTTTCTGTAATTATAAATATGAAATTATTTCCTTTCTTGCTTTTGCATTTCTAGGTTTCTCTTCAAAGGTCACCAACACAGTTCAATGTTAACGGTCATCTCGGGAATGTCTGCATGCGAGGTCCTTCGAAACCCAAGTGTGAGTTCCTAGTTTCTTATTTATTATACTCCTTCCTTGTGGATTGCATTGCTTCCTACTTAAGCACAATTTTTGTATTTCTTTTGCTGAAGGCCTTTGGAGAATTAAACACCCTCATTTATTGTATATAGATGTTTTAATTTCCCGCTCTCACCTGAATTATAGGTTAGCTATATATAGCTAATTATTTTTCTTGAGAACTTTTAAGACATTATTCCCATCAACAGTTGGCATTTTTTAAACTTATGGGAAAAAATCAGAAGTCTGATGTCATTCTAAAATGAAATGTCTGATGCCATTCAAAATCAACAATCTGTCTCTCTGGCAGCTTTGGGATTTTTTCTCAATGTTTTTGATAATGCAACATCCCCTTCCACTGTGTCTAGATGTGAACATGAGTTTTTGTTTTTTTTTAACTTCCTAGGACTCAGTGTGGTCTTTTAGCTTGAAAATTCCTGTTTTTCTTTATGTAATGGAAAATTCTCCTTGGATACATACATTTCTTTATGTTCTACATCTGCATTTCCTATCAGATGTATGTTGCACTTTCCCATTCTTTCTATTGTGACAATAAAGCCTTATCTTGAACTGTATAAATCTGCCCAGCCATTCCTTAGGTTGGAATGAAAACACAGCAAAGTTAACAGGAAACCATATTTCTTCCAAGTGCATGGTAATTTAAGGTAATATTTTGTTAGTAATTCAGGTTTTTTATACTCACTGTTCTATCTTTTAAATCATTAAATGTATGCATTTATTTTCTGTATGCTCCTTCAATACCTGATGTCTGCTTTACTTTTTTCTTTTTTTCCTGGTGAATCTTGTTCATGGTGGCTGGATAGCTCATGTGCTTTGAAACTGTTTTCTTTTTGTGAATCATTTTCCCTGAAAATTCCCTGGTAGCTGTTGCTTCAGAGCTCCTTGTAGCCTCTGTATTAGCCAGGATTCTCCAGAGGAAGAAAACCAAAAAGATACATGTGATATTACAAGGAATTGGCTCACGCAACCATGGGGGTTGGCGAGTCCTAATCCATAGGGCCAGCCGTGAGCTGGAAAGTCTGATAAAGTGATGCTGAAGTCCATGGACTGGCTGAAGCCCATCGTCCACCTATGTCCACAGGGGCCGCTGGCTGGCTGGAAATTCTGGCAAGAGCCAATGCTGGAGTTGAGGCAGAAAATCTTCTTTTAACCTGTGAAATCCTCAGTTCTGATTAGATGAGGAGATCCCCCACATTGCTGAGGCCAAGCTGCTTTGTTGATCAAGATGCAATCAACTGAAGATAGACGCAAATCCCATGTTGAAATACCTTCTCGGTAACCAGCAGGCCAGTAATTAGCCAAAGAGCTGGACACCGTCAGTCAGCTACGCCGATACCTGATATTGACCGTCACAGCCTGCGTTCCTTTAAAGAGCTGGTGTGTGGGACATTAGATAACTACAATGTATATTCTTTTTTTAAGGAAGAAACATGGTGTAAATTCTTACCTCAAATACACGTGAGAGCAGGCTTGCAATATAAATCCCCAGTGAAGACTTGTTTTGTTTT
>PVKH010034091.1:0-11946 GCA_004027955.1 Chaetophractus vellerosus
CAATATTAACAATTCTTAATAAAAACATGACTTAATAGAGCTTAACTTGAAATGTGAAAAGGTTTTGTGAATACCTCAGCCTATTTATTTCACTTATATTTTTAATATATGTACTAGATTGATATATTATTTAAAAATATATACCCCCAAGTAAGTCTAAATGGACTTTTAAAATATGTATAAAATAAGAAAGCATTGCGTCATAATTTAATTGGCAGCTTTTAAATCTTTCTTAGTGGTATGTAAAATAAAGGTATATCTTTACAGGATATGGTGTTTTAGGTTCCTGGCTACTAAATCAAACACCACACAATGGGTTGGCTTAAATAATGGGAATTTATTAGCTCACAGCTTCAGAGACCAGAAGGCTTGTTTCCTCCTGTGGTTGGTGTCATCTGGCTGGGTGGCAATCTTTGGGGTTCCTTGGTTTTCCCTCACATGGCAATGCACATGGCAGCGTCTTCTCTTTTCTCTTTGGGATTCTGTTGACTTCCAGCTTCTGGCTGCTCCGTATGGCTTCTCTTTCTATGTCCAATTTCCTTTGCTTAAAAGGATTCCAGCCATACTGGGTTAAGGCTTACCCTGACTCAGGTGGGGCACAACTTTACTAATAACATCGCCAAAGGTCCTCTTTACAAATGGGTTCACATCCACAGAGCCAGGGCTTGGGGCCTGAATATGACTTTTGTGGGGGACATGATTCAATCCCCAACTTATGGTAACCTAGATTTGATGAAATACCATAAAGCTTTCCTCTGTCAGTGGTAAAAGCCAGTCTTCTTTTTCACAACATGATGTTATGATATTGGTGAAAGAGGTCCAGGAGTCTACCCCAAAGTAATGTTGTGTGGATATGTGCAAAGTCCCTAGTAAAATGCAATTATGTCACCTTAGGGACCCATGCTATGAATTGCTTCCATAGGTAGTCTGAATTCTGATCTAAATTTGTACAGGCAAACAAAATCCCTAACTTGACAGAGATATAAAAAATATATATTTGTGGAATGAATTAATTTTAAAAATTCAAATTAGTTTCATATAGCATGGAGGTTAGCCTTTTTTTAAAAAAAGCTTTCTTCTAGTATAATGTTTTCATGTAATGTATTTATACTTTATCTTCAAAATCTTCTATATTTCAAACAAATATCAGAAACTGTATTGTCTTTTCTCACAGAGAGGCAGGTTTTCATATGCCTATTTTAAAATTGAAGAATTTGAGGTTTTAAGAAATAAAGTGACTTGCCTAGGATCACAGACATAATAAGTGGCATAATTTGGATTAGAGAAGATATTTATCTGTTTCAAAAGTCTATGGTCTTTCTACTATATGCAAATTAAAATAAGCCTCCCGCTCTCCAAGTCATATTCAAAGGATACTGGAACTAAATTGCTGATAAAATAAGTCAAATATCACAATCAAATTGTGGAAAGTTCAATTGTAAACATTCAAACAAAACAAAACAAGCCAGTTTGTGTCAGGTAGGTAATTCTCAAGAGAAATAACAACAAAAAGAAGATGCAATGATATCAAATTTCTTACATAAGGAACAGAGAATAAAGAAGTGGTGCTCATGAATGAAAAAACATCCTGTTCTCATTTTCCTAAATGTATGACAAGAAGAAAAATGGTTATTTGGTTATCAAGATGGCTTTTTTTTTTTTTTTAAATGACCTTTACAGAGGAATTCAACTGGCTGGGCTGTGTTCTAGATACTTAGGAATTTCATCATTGAGAGGCTAGTTTCCCATGTACTGTCAATTTAAATGTGAAAATGTAGACTCATTGGTCATTACCAGCAACAAAGATTTGATGTCTAATTGGGTAGAATATGTTACAATTTATGATGCATGGCAGTCGTAGTTAAATGCCTGAGGTTGTCTTTGGAACTTGGTTTCATTTGAGACTCAAAAACTGATTTTCTAGGTATGAAGCCACACCTTTCCATGAAAAAGAACTTCATTCCCAGGGTCTTGAAAAATACCTACTAACTGCATTCTTAGCAGATTGAGACATTGAAATATCCTGCTAATATGATTAGATCAGGAATATGAAAAGTAGGGGAAATTTAAAAAAAATATCTAAAGCTGCATACTTTTATTTATAAATTAAATTTCTACTGAACACTTTAAGTCTAACAATACTGAATATGCATGCTAGCAGCACTTTTAAAAAATGATTTTTAGACTTCTAATACATCTTAAAATAAACTTAGTCAATTTCTGTTTTCTTGATATTTATCCCAAAAAATCATTGCTTGATAAAATTTGCCTGCATATTAAAATCCAAAAAATATTTTGAGTACTTGAAATGGGGTCATTTCTTTGATACAGGAAGCATCTTATTTCCCAGCGGAAAGAAAATCACCCTAAAGCCTGTGGTCTATTCCTATGAAAATACAACATTTTAATTTTAAGAATTTTTTAACTGTACACTATCATTTAAAGCAAAGAACATTTTCTTTCTATTATCCTGCTCTATGGGGCTAAGCAGGATGTAACTGGAATCTGAGGAAGTCCACCAGACTGTTCAATCTGAGAAGTGGACTGTTTTGGTCAGCCACAGGCGTGCCTTTTGAAATATACCAAAGATTGGGCAGTCTTTATAAAGGGTATTTATTTGGGGTAGAAGCTTACAGTTACCAGGCCACAAAGCATAAAGTTCTTCCCATACCAAAGTCCGTGTCCTGGAGCAAGATGGCTGCCGACGTCTCCAGGGTTCAGGCTTCTGGATTCCTTTGTTCCCAGGGCTGCGTTTCTCTCCAGTTTCTCTCTGGGCTTAGCTTCTGTTTCCTTCACGAGTTCAGCTGTAGACCATGAGGCTTTCTACGCTTTGCGTCTCTCCACAAGGCAGCTGTAGACTATCGGGCGAACGGCTCACTCCAGCATCAAAACTGTTTCTCAAATCTCCTTCTCCAATTCTCTGCTTCTCTCAATCTGCTTTTCTCAATCTGCTTCCTCTTGTCCAGCCTTTTATACTTGAGACCACGCCCACCGAGGGGTGGGGCTCAACGTCTCACTGACGTGGCAGTTAACGCCCTACTCATAACTTAATCATGCCCAGATGAACAGATTAGTTTACAAACATAATCTAATCTATATTTTTGGAATTCATAATTAAATCAAACTCAAACCATTACATGGACTATGGGTAATTATGTGAGAACTATAATCAGGGAGTTTTTTTTTTTTGTCTGAATAGAAATAAATATTTTAAAAATCTTCTCTTGGCAGAGTTTAATATAGATTAAACCATATGAAACTGCAATTTTAAGGCTCAAAAGGATGAATAGCAATAATTTCATATGCTTCAACCTAATACACTGAGATACTGAAAAAATTTAAGATGTAAATTGTTTATTGGGTAAGGCAAAAATGCAATATGGGTCTGGGATTAAAAAAAAATTAAATTGCCTATGAGAATATCAATATTGAATGAAAGTGACTGTCCATGGTTCTCAAAGTGGCTCCTGAGCTCAGCAGCATCAGCATCATCCGGGAATTTGTTAAAAATGTGGCAACACAAGCCCCATCTCAGACCTACTAACTCAGACACTCTGGGGACGAGGCACAGAAATTGGTTTTTAATAAGCCCCCAGATGATACTGATGCATGCTAACATTTAAGAACCACTGGATTATGGATTCTCCAGCATAAACTATATCAGTTCTCAACCTTATTGAGAACTGAATTGATTTTAATTGAACTGACATTTATTGTGTTTATGCCATGCCAACTGATATAGAAAACACATCAGCTTCACAATATGTCCATTTTACAAATTTGAATCTTAGAGTTATGTTATTATATATTCATAGTAGAGTCTTTTATGCTAACCTTTCATTCTCCCATTTGGAAAGACATCAGTAGTAGTAAGAAACCATAATTTCTTTGTTATCAAGGAAGGCGATGAGATTTAGAAGAAAGAATATGATGCATACATAATCCCAAATGTAAGGGAATATGTGAAATAAAGAGTCAAATTTAGGAGAAAATTTTCAACTAATCAGAAGAGTAAAGATAAATGACAAAGAGACAGGAACTAAGGAAAAGAGATTTGAATAGGATGCCATATTTTGGGGAGTTGCAAGATTATGACACAAATGAGGGTATACTAGTTAAAAGCGGGTCTCAAAGGATGAGACTAGGACCAGAATTTCCACAGTTAAAACATGCCAAAATAAGGTATGTAAGCTCCTTGGTACAGGATTAGAGAAGAGAAAATGCTTTTTGTATTTTGAAATTTATACTTTCTTTTTTTTTTCAATAAGAAGCAAATGAAACTAAAGGATATGAAATATTGTCAAATAGATGGTTGAATTATCTGAAGAAGTGTGTTTCAACAAGAAGATAGGAAGCTTTTGTTATTCTTGACTGCCATTATTCTGAGATAAACTCACCTACTCTTTTATAATGGCTTAGTTGACAGTGTAAGATTTTGTGCTTTTGAAGCATATAATTTTCACTACTTCAATTCACAAGAAATACTAGGGATGGTAAAGTTACATGATAAAAACCTACTTTAAGTTTCAGCCTTAATGAATTTCCACTTGAGGTTGGGGAGAAGACGAGGATATCTACTTACACCTGATTGCATATTATGGGAGCTCCTAGTCAATGAAATAAGATAAGAAAAATAAATAACAAATAAGGAATAGAAAGGCTGAGACAAAAATTTCTATTTACTTGTAGCAGAAAATTCAAAAGAATCATTAACTATTAGCATAAAAAAGGGACACAAAGAAAACCTGAATAAAAGGAAAATATGTTTAACATTATATATATTTCAAATTTCCACAGTTGAATCTATAAATTCTATCAAATGCAGTCAAAATCCCAGCAGAATTTTTGAGTAACTTTAAAATTTAATTCTAAAGTTTTTGTAGAAAAATAATGAGTAGTTAAAACAACTAGTTAAAAGAGCCTAGAAAAGATTTTTCCAAAGAGAAATTTAGACATTTTTAAAAATTACTGTAAAAAGATGTGGCACTGGCATAGAAAAAAAATTGGTAGATAATAGAACAGAATAGAGGTCAGAAAGAGAAAAAAAGATATGACTGCAAAGACATATAAATTAGGACGGGAGTATCAATTCTTCAGTAATAGGTGTCTTAGTTTGTCAGGGCTGCTGTAACAAATACCACAGACTGGTTGGCTTAAACAACAGGAATTTTTTTTCACAGTTTTGGGGGCTAGAAGTCCAAATCCAAGCTGTTGACAGTATAATGCTTTCCCAGAAATCTGTAGCTCACTGTTGGTGGCTTGCTGACAAGCCATAGCTCAATCTTTGCCTTCATCACATGGCTCTCTCCCCATCTGTCTCCTACTCTTTCACCCAAATTTTGTCTGCTTTTCAGGACTCCAGTGATATTGCATCCCAATTCAAATTGGTCTCCCTTTAGCCAAAAATAACATCTTCAAAGATCCTAGTTATGAATGGGTTCATATACACAAACCAGGGCAGGTTCTTGAACATGTCTTTGTGGAGGACATGATTCAATCCATGGCATAAGAAATTAAAAAAAAAAAATTGGCCACCACATAAAGAAAATTAAATTTGAAATTCATGCCTCATAACTTGTATTTAAAAAGCAGAAAAGAAAATATCTACTCAACTGTATTAAAGACCCAAATATGAAAGGTGAAAATCCAAAACTTTTGTGGAAGAAAGTTAAGATTATATCTTTGTGATCTGATTTGGGGGATGAACTCCAACAAGATCACAAGGCACAAATGAAAAGAAGCAAAGCTGATGTATTCGGTAATATCCAAATAAAAAGATTCTATTTAATAAATGTCTCCATAAGCAAAATTAAGAGGTAGGCATAGTTTGAAAAAGAAAAAAAAGATATTTCTAATATGAAAACCAACAAGTAAAAATAATTTCTATAAATGTAAGTATGTATGCATATATGCATACAGTGTGTTTATATACCTCCTGTGAATAAGAAAAAGTCTGTATCTCTAAGTTCAATAAATCGTGAGTAAAATTTTAATAGGAATTCACAAAAGGGAGGTGTCAAATAATAAGGATGTAAGCAGATGCTGATTAACTTAAACAACCACAAGGTATCATCATCAAGTTGGAAAAATTGGATAGCCTCATAATATCAAGTGCGCATAATATCATATGCTGGTGGAAATAAGATGGTACCATCATTTTGAGCAACAGTTGAGCAGTATTTAGTGAAATTAAATATTCATACAACTATGATCCAGCAATCCCACTCCTGGGTGTACACCCCAGAGAAACTTTCTCCAGGTCCATAGGAAGACCTGCTTATTACAGTGTTAATTGTGTCAGCAAAGAGTGAGAGAAAACTATATATGTTTAAAACAAGAGGAATAATTATAATCATGTAAAAAAGCAAACCATGAAACCTAGATTTACCTATAGATATTGGAGTCTATAAGAAAGCTGCCAAAAGGAGCATACCTCTTTCTTACCAGGATTCTGAACAAATAGAGGGAAAAAAGCATGAAAAGATGAAAGTCTAAATATTGCTTTTAAGACTGATAGAGCAGCACTGAAAGATACAGCTTAATGTGGAAGAAAAAGAGTCCCACTAATTGAAAACCAGAGTAGACAGAGTCCCTGCCTCAGGCCAGCCACCCATGTGGGGCCTACACAAGAGGAGAAGAGAAAGTGGGCTCCTTGTAGGAGCCAGGGCCCATGAAGAAAGAAGGGCAGAGAAGAGCATGCCCAGTGATTCTTGCCAAATTTGCCTATCAAGATGTTATTCCCCTCCCAAAGGCAGGCTGAAAACCAGAGTGGAGGGAGACGCTTCTTGGGTAGGTGACATCCAGCGAGGAGAAAATTAGCAGCAGGGATAAATCTCATAAACATAATGTGGTGAAAAGTCAGAAATGATTGAACTTACAGTCAACATAATATATGTAAATTAAACAGACACACACCCATGCATAGAACAAACAGCGTCTTTCTCAGAGGTACGCACCTAAATACATATATGCAAGGTAGATTAGAAGGGCAAAGATTACACTCATTACTTTGAGGATGTCTTTATCCATGGGGACTAAAAGTTTAAAAAGTAAAATAAAAAAGATTTGCACAGACAGATGAAGAGAGCGTATGAACAACTCATTCCTGCCCCTCTGGAGTTAAAATGAAAACCTTAGACACACACACATGATATGGCATTAAATTATTATTATTTTAAACTTGCATTCATATATATGACCAAAAAAACCTCCAAAACAGTTATTGCATTAATGTTTAAAGATGGACAAGGTTTTGAGCCTTCTTTTTCTTTAGAGTTTAGACTTGTTTAAGTGACAGCTTTTGTTTGCATACAAAATTTTTATGTCTAAGGATAGTTTGGTATTGGTCAGGAGGTAGGATTTTTGTTGCAGAGAAGGGGAAGCAAAGGAGAGAAGCCATTCCAATGTTCAAAGTGTCCTCTGCAAGCATCTAGCGGCTCCGCCTTCAGCTTCTGGAGTGTGCTCTCTACCCAGTTACCTCCTGCTATTGACATCTCTCACTCAGTGATGGAGACATGTTGCTAATTCAGTTCATCTTGTTCCTTCCCAGAATTTAAAGGGAGACACAGAACTAGTTTTGCTATCTTTGTTACATAAATATCTTGTGTGAAATCTGCTAGCAAACTGCCCCTGCAAGGTGCGGGGTGGGGGCCGGCCTGGGAGGAGTGGAGGCAGAGGGTTGTCAGTGGGGGTGGACCTCCCCGCCCCAGTACTTCTCCAGAGCTGGATGCCATCTTGAGGCAGCTCATGTTTGGGCGGCGGCGTGTGCAGCGCGGAGCTGCTGAGCGGCACCGACTAGAATGCAACTTGGAAAGTACCACTCAGACCCGCAGTCGACAGATGGTATTTCTTCTGCGTCTGTGTGGAGGGAATGACGGGTGGTAACAATAAGCAGCAGTAGCCACTTGACAGGCTCCCTGCTGCCAAGAATTTGCATGACGAGCGCTTGCTGCCATCTGGAGAACTTCAGCTCATTGACGAGTCAGTTTCCCTGCCTCCAAGCTCTGTGTGCCACAGTCAGTGCTTGAGGATTTCCCCTCCCTGGGGAAGAAGAGAGCAAAAGGCGAATCAATCAGATGAACCTGGCCGGGGGAAGGCAGGCTGCACCATCCCTTGGGAGTCAGGGCAAGCTGGACATGCGGGGCTGATCTAGACGACGAGTGGACAGCTCCCGCACTTCAGAGTAGATTAGGTCAGTGCAGTCAGTCACCTTTTGAACAAGTTTGTTTTTACGCCAGTAGTTGGTGGAGGAAATGTGGAAACGGGAAGGAGAAAACTCTTAAAAGTGCCTCCTTTCCCATGACCTCCAGAGTAGAGTTCAGAGAGGCAAAAGACTGACCATACACCCCGGGGATTCGTTCACAGAGCACAGGGCTGTGTATGCTCAACATATGTGTAGGCCATTTAATTAAACACATAGCAGGTTTCCAGCTGCTAAGATTCTGCCTGTTTAAAGCAAAATGTGTTTTCAAAGTGTGAAAAAAATTCCACTGAAATCTTAAGTTTTACAATTAAAATATTTTCCTTCTTTCCTTGTGAGCTGTCTGTGAACCTCATTTATGGAATGGAATTTTTTTTCCTTTAAACGAATTGATATTTAAATTGTCCTGGGATCAAATGGTATCTTAAGTAAATCAACATTTTATTGGGAGATTTAGCTTATAGCTAAAGGGTTAAGTCAGCAGCAGCAGCTAAAGGCATATATTTAATAGCCATAACTGTATAGCTTTATTCTTGCCAGAATTTCCAGCATCAAAAACATCAAGGGAGGTCCGCTTAGGAGAAAAGACATAGACCCATATACACTAATAGCAGACTCATTAAATAAGTAAAGGTAATACCACATTTATCTACTGATGCTCTGAGAGATTTTCAAAGGTGGAAACTGGACTCTCCATCCTCATTATCCTGGCACCTAGTGCCATAGCTGCCTTGGAGTAAGAGTCCATATCTGCTACAGCTTTGGGTGTTTTAAACAACAGAAGGGATACTGGAGAGCTTAAGCCTAAAGGGGATTTATTGGAAAGGTGCTGAGGTATTGTATGGACTCTAATTGGTGAATGGCCAAGACAAGAAAGGGCAGGCCAGCACCTCAACTGCAGGAATTTATGGACCCAAGTCTCTACAACAACCTGGTCATAAATATGCCCAGGTTCTGGTGACTTCCAGTCTCTGTATCTAAATAATTTCAAATCCTCTGCAGATGTTTTTTTGTTTTTGTTTTTGTTTTTAAGGAGGTACCGGGGATCAAACCCGGACACAGGTGTTCAACCACTTGCACTACATCCTACATCCGCTTCCTGAGATGGATTTTGATGGACCCAACTTGGGTCAGTGTCAGGTGACTGTTGTGGACCCACCAGAAGGAGTGGTGGGGGGCAGGCACGAGTAGAACAGTAAGGGAGTAGTGGCAGTAGAGGCATAAGTCTCGGTAAGTTTTCTGACAAGGGGAAAGACATGTCTACATATCGTGCAAAGGATAATGTGCACTCATCTGCAGAAGTAACCAGTGTTATCAAGGATGGGGCATTCTGATTGAGCTACATATTTCAGAGAATTTAAGTTCAATGTGCCGTGTGCCAAAACTTAAAATTTTAAGTGTACCCCCTTGTCTTATTAGAACTATTGAAGTAATTCAATGTTTCAATGATTTAGAATAATAATGATGCACAGCAGTTATTAAACATTATTGTGAAATAGTAATTCCCTCAAGAACTACTGAGGTACAGAAGAGGCAGGCCCCAGGCCTAAGGTGAGGAGAGTGAGGTGCCAAGGACACCACAGTTAAGGAGGTGCTCACTCCAACATGACTGTGGTAAGGCAGCATGGACGCCTCCTTAAGTGCTGTGCCCTAAGTGCCTCGTTTGCCATGCCCTGCACCTGGCCCTGATGAGAGGCCTGTTTATGCCTAGACAAAATGGCTCCATAGTATTGACATTCTAGTTCCATCAGCTGTCATTCTTCAAGAAACCCATTTTTTTGTAGGACCCTCATCACAATCATTTTCACTTCTCCAACCTTTCAAACTTTTCTAGTTTTTGGTTTTCCATGCTATGGTGTGCATATAGTCCTTCCTCCTTACCCCTCTCCAATCTAAAGCGATCCTGATTTTAAATACCCCACCCAACAGGTCCTTTGCCATGCACCATCACAAATCTCAATGAAATACTCATACATATATATGTATCCCAACTGATTCAAGGCTTTCAGAAAGAGGCTGTTCTTGCTCTCAAGGCTGAGTGGCTGTTGTGTGCAAACACATCTGGACAACCACATTTCCTATCAGAGCATGAATCTTGATTTTTAGATTTAAAATATGGCTCTTATAACGATCATCAAGGAAGAACTAAGATTTAAAGGAGAAAGCAGGCAACTCCATAGTAAAATTATATATGAAATTTTAAATAAAACTCTAAGACAGCCCAGCTTTTGTTGGAGTCCTTGAGGGTGATTACAGTTCTGACCTTTAGAAAAAGAGAATGTATAACCTAAGCTTACTTTTAGATTCTGGGTGGCCATTGAAGGCCAAATTCTGGGTCTCAGAGGTGATTCCCAGAGTAGGGTAATGTGGCTGTGACACAGAAAGAGATCCTCAGTAACCTGGAGGGCAGCCCAGGTCTCAGGTTATTTTCCTGGCTCTGCTGTGTTAGGTTACCTTGGATAAGTCACTTACTCTCTCAGAAACATGGTTTTCAAATCTGTAATGTTTGAGTGTGGACAAAACAATTCTGAAGACCTCTTTCAGTTGTGATGTGTCATATTCTCATTATTTCAAAGTACGTTGACTACTTTAATATAAAATTTAGAAAAAAAATGATACTTTTTCACATAGTGAAACCATTAATTTTAAGGGTTTTCTTTGCGGTGTCCTCTTCATATTTACCATAAGAACAACATGTGCCTATGTAACCTGTGATTATAACTCTGAGTCATTTCAGTGTTATGGCATTTTTAAGTATTTCCTTCATCTACAAAATGACTGTTCAATCTTATGAAAATTGAATTAAAAAAAATAACCATTGGGTTGTTTGTCTCCACAACACTAGGCAATGAGCTAGATCTGAGGACAGAACAAGTTTAGTGTCTATGTTTTCTGGTATTAGAAGTAAAATAATATAGACATCTAGTTAGGTTAAATATACATGCATTTGTGTCCTCTACTCTATGTATGTAATTATGCTGTTGGGGGGTACTTATTAAAACAGTGTCTAGGAAAAAATCCCTTATTCATTTTAACACAGGTTTTGAACACATGCATGCTTTCACATGCACATGCCTTCCAAAATTACACATGTATATGTTTAGATATCAATAGTGAATGCGCTTTAAAGGGGTCCCAAAGGATTTATACTTTCCACACATATTAACCAGTGGCTCGTAAAACTAATTGCTTTCTGAGCCTCACTTCTGTTGGTTGAATGGTTACTATTGAAACAGTTTTCAGAATCACCTTGCTACTCAAGTGGACGCAGATAATTAGGAAATCACTTTAGAGCACTTATGAGCCATTGCTAGGCAGAGATCTTGTGTAACAGAGTGACCTTCCCATGAAATTACAGTACAGTGTCCTGTCATCAATGAATTTGTGGGTTATAAGAGCATCTCCTATCTTCCTTCCTCTAGGAAATATTATTGACAGACTAGCCTTAAAAAGTGTTACTTTCTTCTTTATAATCTCATAAAAAAGAAAATCCCATAACTTTCCTGGTTTCCTCTTCCAGTGTCTTTCACTCCCTTACAGGAAGAGAATTCTTCCTGATTTCCAAGTAAAATCCCCTCCTTTTGAAAGGATTTAGACTTGATTTTTTTTGCATTTAGTAAGAAATAAAGAGCCGATTACTGCAACTATCACATATTATATGCTTTCACAAAGAGATAATGAATATGGAAATCAAGGATATAATATTTTTAGTCACTTCTATTTGCTTTGTCAGTTTTCAAGTAAGA
>PVKH010034092.1:0-11930 GCA_004027955.1 Chaetophractus vellerosus
CAGAGAAAAACTATAATTTTGGTGATGTCCAGTTTAACAGTTTTCCCTTTTTGTGTCATGCCTTAGGTGTCAAGTTTCTATATTATATTGTGTACTATTCTTAATGTCTCTTCTCTTTTCTCTATTCCACACTGCCCAAGAATATTCTTGAGTGAATTGGTTCAGCTTCTTCTTTTTCTTAAAGTGTTAAATTTTTGAGATTTTTTATTATTTTTGACAATGTTATGCTGGTTTCTTAAAGATTATTGAGATTCCTTCTTTTCTCTCATATCCAAAATTGTTTGAGTCAGCAAATTTATCTATTTAATTAGATTTTTTTAAAATTTATATATTTCTCAATTTCTTTCCACTTAAAAAGATTTTGACTTCCAGCAATGTTGATATGTTAAAATTTTCTAGAATATCTTCCAATTCTGCCATATTTTCAAATTTATTAGCTAGGAATTAGAAACAATCAGAAGGGAGATTTTCCATCTCTATTTCAGCCAGCCAGCTTCACCTGGGGACTTCATCAAAAACCTCCATTGAAGTTCCCAGCTTGCGGCCTGGCCTGTGGAACTTGGGCTTGCCCATCCCCACAGTTGCCTGAGACAATTCTTGTAAAAATCTCAATATTTACATTTATATATATGTGTATTCTGTCAGTTCTGTTTCCCTAGAGAACACTGATCAGTACAGCTTTGGTTCTGGGAGTGGTTCTTGAGAAACAGAATTTTAAGGATGAGATTTCTGAATTGGTTCTGGGGTTAGTGGAATTGGTTTTCTAATCTGATTAGATTCAAAGGCACTAATGACTATTTCCAATAATGTCACTGATAATCCATGATGTGCGTTGGCAATACCATCTGCAAAATATCACCAATGGATACAGCTACTCAAATGTTTATACGAGGCAAGGCTCTGGATGAGAGTGGTTTTGACACCTTAACAGAATCTTGTGGAGTTAAAAGTTATAATGATATTGGCTAGTTATTCCTAAGTACTCTGGATACCATTGTAAAAGAAAAGGATGACCCCAAGGCTTCAAATCCCCAACTTAATTGCCATATAAAGGATGTGAAATTTTCTATATGTGCCCTGAAAGGTAATCTTATTTTGTGTAGCTGCAGAGTTGAGGTTTCTGAAGACCAATCCAGGAGTCTCGTTGTGCGAGTGTCTGAATTACATCTTAAATTCCCATCCTGGTAGGGTCTGCTGTTCAAGTGAAGACGTTGATTGGAAAGGAATGGGATCCTGAAAATTGGAGTGGGGACATATGGGTTGATAAAAGATGGCAGTGGGGGGACATTGAAACCCTAAACTCTGCTGATTCTTTGCCAGATAAATCTGTAATGGTCTGCCCTGAAGAATCAGCCACTCAGCTTCCATTCTTTCTTGAGGAATCAGCCATGCAATCTCTAGTCTGCCCTGAGGAATCTACTATCCAGCCTCCATCTGAGGAGATTAATCCTGCTGTGTCTGATAAACCTTTAACCACCTCTACTCTTTAGCCCTCACTCCTCATCTAAAGAGATTAATCCTTTCTCACCAGATGAAACTGCAGTGGAATTCCCTGATATGGTTGACTTGCAAGACACTTCTCATTCTTCTTTTGAATCACCCCCACCACCCCTCTTTTCTTTCAGAGTTATAACTTTCCTGAAGTCACAACAGGCCCCAAAAGATGAGATACAAAATGTGATCCATGAAGACATACACTACAATCAAAAAGAACTGCATGATTCTTCTAAGTTATATAGACGGAATTGGGAATATATGTGGCATGAATATTAAGGGTATGGGATAATGGTGAAAGAAACATTCCACTGTGATGGTAATTGGATCAGGCTGAATTTATTGATATGGGTCCACTAAGCAGAGATTCTGGATTCATTGTTATAGCTCATGGGGTTAGAAAGGGCTGTAACAGTTTGTTCAGGTGCTTGGCTGAAGTATGGACCAGAAGGTGGCCCATAATGCCTGAAGTCAGAATGCCAGAACTACTCTGGTATAATGTAGATAAGGGGATCCAAAGGCTTAGAGAGATTGTAATGTTAGAATGGATTCATCATTTAAGACCTGCTCACCCACCCCAGAAATATCCAGAGCACACACATTTCATCAGGACTGTGAGCAATAAATTCGTGAGACTCATTCCTTCCCTGAAGAGCTCTGTGGTAGCTCTTCTTTGTAGGCCAGATATTACCATGGGAACTGCTTTGATCTTGGATCCTTAAACAGTGGGGAAGATTGGATTCTGGGTTGGCAAAACCAAGTGGCAGCACTTAATCACTGAAGACAAGGTGGACATGGCTACCACAATTTACAGCAGACTTAAAGTTAGCAATTGAAATAGTCTGACTTGCATAGATCTCTGGCATTGGCTAGTAGATAATGGGGTACGTAGAAGTAAAATGGATGGGCAGTCTACTAAATTCCTACTTGATCTGTATAAGCAGAAGAGTTCTAGGTCAAGTGAACAAAAATCTAACTTGAATTACAAAAACAGTCACAGCCCTTTAATCAGTTCTCAGACTTGAGACGGTTTACAAACCCAGAGCCCCTTGAATGAAGGGAAGGCTGGGTCCCCTTGAGAAGGACCCTGCTACACTGCCAATCATTTATACTGTTAATCTTCCTCTCAGCCTTCCCCAGAGAGTCCCATAGCCTTTTACCAGAGTATCTGTGCATTGGGGAAAAGAAGTGATCCAGCATTTTGGGGATTATTAAATTCCAGCTTGAAAGTGACATTAATTCCAGAAGACACAAAATATTACTGTGGTCTGCCAGTCAGAGTAGGGGCTTATGGAGTTCAGGTGATCAATGGAGTTTTAGCTCAGGTCTATCCAGTGGACCACCAGACCTTTTTTGTGATTATTTCCCCAGTTCCAAAATATATAATTGAGCAACTGGCAGAATTCCCACATTGGTTCTCTGACTCGTGGAATGAGGGCTATTATGGTAGGAAAAGCCGAATAGAAGCCATTAGCACTGCCTCTACTTAGAAAATAGTAAATCAAAAACAATTCTACATTCTTCAAAAGATTGCAGAATTTAGTGCCACCATCAAGGACGTGAAGGATTCAGGGATGGTGATTCCCACCATATCCCCATTCAGCTCTCCTGTTTGGCCTATGCAGAAAACAGATGGATCTTGGAGGATAACAGTAGATTGTGAACTTAACCAGTTGATGACTCCAGTTGCAGCTGCTGTCCCAGATGTGCTACTATTGCTTGAGCAAATCAACACATCCGCTGGCACTTGGTATGCAGCTGTTGCTCTGGCAAGTGCCTTTTTTTCAATTGCTATTACTAAGGACCACCAAAAAACAATTTGCTTTCAGCTGTCAAGGCCAGCAGTATACCTTTACTGTCCTGCCTCAGGGGTATATCAGCTTTCCAGCCCTGTGTCATATTCTAGTCTGTGGGGATCTGGATTTCTGTTCTTTCCCACAAGATACCACATTGATCCATTATATTGATTACATCATATTGATTGGACCTAGTGAGCAAGATAACTCTAGACTTATTGGTAAGGCATATGCATGTCAGGAGGTGGGAGATAAATCCACAAAAATTCAGGGTCCTTCCACCTCAGTGAAATTTCTAGGTGTCCAGTGGTGTGGGGTATGTCGAGGTACCTTCTGAGGTGAAAGATAAGCTTTTGCATCTGGCCCCTCCTACAACCAAAAAAGAGGCACCATACCTGATTGGCCTCCTTATATTTTGGTGACAACGTATTCCTCATGTGGGTATGCTCCTCTGGCCATTTACCATGTGACCAGAAAAGCTGCTAGCTTTGAGTGGGGACCGGAACAAGAGGAGGCTCTACAATAGGTCCAGGCTGCTGTGCAAGCACTGCCAATTGAGCCATATGATCCAGCAGATCCAATGGTGCTGGAAGTGTCAGTGACAAATAGAGATGCTCTCAGGAGCCTTTGGCAGGCCCCTATGGGGGAATCACAATGCAGACCCTTAGGATTTTAGAGCAAAGCCTTGCAGTCCTCTGCAGATAACTACTACTCTTTTGAAAAACAGCTTTTCACCTGCTACTGCACCTTAGGAGAGACTGAACACTTAACCATGGACTACTAAGTTACCATGAGACCTGAGTTGGCTATCACGAGCTAGGTGTTGTGTGACATGCCAAACCATAAAGTTGGGCGTGTACAGCAGCACTCCATCATAAAGTACAAGATAGTGCTTAAGTGCATCCTGAGGGCACAAGTTGCATGAGGAAGTAACCCAAATGCCCATTTCCCCCACTCCTGTCACATTACCTTCTCTTTCTCAGCCTACAGCTATGGCCTTTTAGGGAGTTCCTTATGATCAATTGACCGAAAATGAGAAAACATGTGCCTGCTTTACAGATGGTTTTGCATGGTATACAGGTGCCAGCACTGCAGCCCTTTTCTGGGACATCCCTGAAGGACAGTGGTGAGGGCAAATCCTCCCAGTGGGCATACTTTGAGCAGTGCACCTGGTTGTTCATTTTGCTTGGATGGAGACGTGGCTGGAGGTTCATTTGTATACTGATTTGTTGGCTGTTGCCAGTGGTTTGGCTGGATGGTCAGGGAAAGGGAAGGAATATGTTTGGAAAATTGGTGACAGAGAGGTGTGGGGAAGAAGTATGTGGAAAGACCTTTTTGAGTGGGCAGAAAACATAAAGATATTTTTGTCCCATGTGCATGTTCACCAGAGGGTGACTTCAGCAGAGGAATATTTTAATAATCAACTGGATAAGATGACTTGCTCTATGGACACCAGTTGGCCTCTTTCACCAGCCACTCCTGTCCAATCAGCTAATGAACAGAATGGCCATGGTGGTAGGAATAGAGGTTATGCATTGGCTCAGCAATGTGGACTTTCACTCACCAAGGCTGACCTGGCAGCTGCCACTGCTGAATGTTCAACCTGCCAGCAGCAGAGACCAACACTCAGTCCCCAATATGGGACCATTTCCTGAGGTGATCAGCCTGCTACCTGGTGGCAGGTTGATTACGTTGGACCACTTCTTTCATAGATGGGGCAGCATTTTGTTCAAACTGGATGTTTTAGTTTGCTAAAGGCTGACAATTCAAAAATATCAGAAATTGGTTGCCTTTTATAATGGGAATTTATTAGGGTAAAATCTTACATTTCCAAGGCTGTAAAAATGTCCAAATCAAGGTAGCAGGGAAGTTCTTTCCCCAGCTAGCAATTCTGAACTCCTACCATGTGGCAAGACACAATGGCAGTTCTGCCATTCTCGGCTCTCTTCTAGGCTCACTTTCTCTCCAACCTCAGCTGTGAACAATCAGGCACATGGCAGCATCATCTAAAGATGCTTTCTCTTGGAGCTCAGCTATAGGTGATCCTGGAGTCCTCTTTCACATGGCAGGGTAAAGTTGCAGCTCTCCTTCTCTGTGTCTCTGCATGGTTCTCCCATTTATAAGGGCTCCAGCAAGAGGGCCAAGATCCACCTTGGGTCATGCCTCACTGAAGTACTCCAATCAAAGGTCCCCAACTGAATTTATTCCAGTCAAAGGGTCCTACATCTGCTGGAATGGATTAGCTCCAAGAACATGATCTATTCTGTTCACAAAAGCATCAAGCTGTCACACTAGAATAGCCACATGCTCCAGATATGTGTTTGCCTTCCCTGCACACAGTGCTTCTGCCAAAACTACCATTTATGGACTTATAGAATGCCTTATCCACTGTCACGTTATTCCACACAGCATTGCTGCTTATTGGGGAACCCACTTCACAGCAAATGAATTGTGGGAATGGTCACATGCTCATGGAATTCACTGGTCTTACCATGTTCCCCTTCATCCTGAAGCAGCTGGATTGATAGAACAGTGGAATGGCCTTTTGAAGACTCAATTACAGTGGCAACTAGGTAGCAATACCTTGCAGGGCTGAGGCAGTGTTCTCTAGGAGGCTGTGTATGCGCTAAATCAGTGTCCACTCTATGGTGCTGTTTCTCCCATAGCCATATTGATGGGTCCAGGAATCGGGGGGTGGAAATAGGAGTGGTACCACTCACCATTACTCCTAGTGATCCACTGGAAAAATGTTTGCTTCCTAACCCTTTTGTGCTGGTCTACAGGTCTCGGTTACAAAAGGAAGAGTGCTGCCACCAGGAAACACAACAATGATTGATTGAACTGGAAACTAAGATCCTCACCTGGCCACTTTGGGCTCCTCAAGCCTCCGAACCAAGAGGCAAGGAAGGGAATTACTATACTGGCTAGGGTGGTTTATCCTTATTATCAAGGAGAATTAGGATTGCAACTAGACAATGGAGGTAAAGGAGTTTGCCTGGATTACAGGAGATCCCCTAGGGTGTCTTCTAGTACTATGCCCTGTGATTAAAGTCAATGGAAAACTGTAACCACAAATCTAGGGAGAACTGCCACTGGCCCAGAAACTTCAGAAAGTTTGGGTTACCCCACCAGGCAAAGAACCATGGCTAGCTGAGGTGCTTGCTGAGAGTAAGGGGAACATGGAATGGGTAGTGGAATAAGGTAGTGATAAATACAAGTTACAACCATGTGACCAATTACAGAAATGAGGACTGTAATGGTTATGAATATTTCTTCCTTGTTTGGTATGAGTATATTTTTATATATACATAAAGCAAAAATCCTTTTCTTCCTATCTTATCCCCTAATCATATCACATAAGTTTCATTAGCTTTATGTCATAATATTTAAGTTGTAGGATATCAAGTTTAAGAGTGACTATTACCCAAGAACTTGCACCCTATTCAGGGGAAAGTTAATGTGTTTCTGGTTGTATGCAAGATGGTTGAGTATTGTTAGGCGAAAATATGGCAGGTATTTTTATTTAGATATTAAGAATGGTTTTAGGAGATGTGTATGACTGCCACGTAGACAAAGTGTGGACTGTGATGGTTAAGTTCATGTGTCAGCTTGGCCAGGTTATGGTGTCCCATTGTTTGGTCAAGCAAGCCCTAGCCAGATTGTTACTGTGAGGGTATTTCTTGGATTAAAATCATAAGTAAATTGATTAAATTATGATTGCACCTGTAATCAACTAAAGAAAATGCCTCAACAAAGAGATAAGTCTCATCCAGTTCATTGAAGGCTTTAAAAAAAGTGATAGGTCTAGCAGATAAAATTTAAGTGTCTTCAATGCCCCCTCATAATTTTAACTCTGAATCATCTTTTGTGATTTTAATCAAACTGAACCTCATTCACTTTCTCTGGTCTCACAGCCTTTGGACCTGCCATTCTCTGTGCTTGAAATTGCTTTCTTACCCCCTCCCCACTCCATTTATCCTCAGGCACTAGCCTGAATGCTACTTCTTCCAGGAGGCCTTCTTTCAAGCTCCCTGGTCTTTGGTGCATTTCCTCCTTGTCCTCATTGTACCTCGTATGGCTTCACCTTAATTGCATCTTCATTTGCCTATCTTCTTGTCTAGACTGCAGACTCCTGAAGGCTTGGCCCTGGAGGGGGGTCCTTACTCACCGACTCTGCCACTAGAGAAGTTTACTTAGCAAAGGGTTCTATCCTGTTGCTTTAAGCATATCCTTTGCTTAAAAATGTTTGTTCAGTTGGCCTGCATTTTCAGGCAGCACCAATCTTTGGAGGGAACCATGACCATACAATAAAGGGGCCTAAGAGCTCACATTCATGGAGCTCTTCAGACTTGTAAAAGTGCTTTCCCTTGGGACATCTGACTTGATCCTAATGGCCATCCTGGTTCTTCTGTTAGCAGGTGATGGAACCAGGACCTCCGTGCCAAATGACAATTGGTGAGGAATGGTAGAATGAGAGATTGTTGGTAGTAAGTAGTAATCAGGGGACCAGTTACAGATGGAGCAGCAGAGTGAGACACAGTAAAGCAACTAGTTATGTTGGTGACCTGAAAGTGGGGGAAGCCAGTGAAATAGTCTGTAAGGTAGCCGAGCAGAGGGTAGACCTGGGGGCAGGCTTGATGCCATTAACAAGATCGCTCTGAGCTCTGTGTATAACCAGAAGTTATTTGAGTTCCTACTCAGAGCAGGACACTGTATGATATTTTGACTCTTGCCAGGTTTGTACTAGATAATGCTAAATTTAGAGAGATTTTCCTTCTTTTTAAGTTTACTGTTAGTAACAGAACATAGAGTTTTAACTTTAGCTGATTTTAAAAGTTTCCTCTAGGGGGTGACATTGCAAAATTAATAGACTTTCAATAAGTGTGTAAGTGTTCTTGAGATTCCTTTTTTATTATTTATGTGATCACAGAAAGGTTAAATGAAAGAGTTCTTCTAAGATGTTACAGGATATCCACATAGAAAATTCTGATTGAGTTTAAGTAAAACTAAGCCGCATTGGATTTCGTTGTTAGCTGGTGGGCCACGGTGATATTAGCACCAGTAATCAGTTGCCTTTTGTGTGTGTGTGGGGGGGGGGTGTTAATCACATAATAAAGAGATGCAGTTCTTTTCATTCTTTGCTGGTTTCTGAATCTGTACCACTACCAGAGAAATGTGGGCCACTGGATTATCCAATAACATTACATTCAATTATCTCATGTTTGTTTTTGCAAACATATGTGCAGACATACTGATTTATTCTGTAAAAATAGTTACTCTAATCATTATACTCCCTTTTTTACTAGTCCACCATTTCTTTGGAGGAGCAGGGTCTGTGGCATCAAATGACACTTCCTTAACTTTGGTTGTCCTTATGTTGTCATTCGTGTAAGTTTAAACATCCTTAGTAAAGTATAAAAATCAAGTAACATTTGATTTTTCAAAGATAAAGCTCCCCTACTCTTGAGCAGCACAGGTTGAATAGGTTTCAGTAAACATGCCAGATAAGTTCCTGCTTAGTCCAAAGTCACCATTGGGCTGTTAAGTTTGTATTCTTTATTTTTCTGTCTCTGATCAAGGAATTTTTTTTTTAAACTCAATTATTCTTTCTCTTTGGAAGCCCTATTCCCCTTTGTTGTCAGAACTGCCTGGTATAGTTTATGGCGTTGTTGTCCTAAATGCTGTCGGTGCCGTAAGTTATTGTGTCAACCAAATAGAAAAACAGACCTCTACACTTTTCCAACTCCCCAAGGGGGCAGTAGTGTTTCAGCCCCTGAAGAAGCATTGGTCCAAATATACATGCTCTTTAGAGAAAGATTGGCATGTACAGGAAAGAATAAGAGGGGAACATGTAATAGTCCATTCAGAATCTCCACTATTGGCATTTTGCCATATTTCCATTCAGTTTTCTTTAGTGAGGGTCATTTTCTTGAAGTAATTAAAATTAATTAAATAAAAATGTAATATCGTATTTTCTATTATTCTGTAACTTCAGATATCCCTTTGTTTCTTCTTTGGAAAGAAGGATTGGATCATTAAGTTTCTTATTGGATTAAAAATCTTAGTCTATTATGATTGCAAATTGATTAAGCAACCACTGAATGAAAAGGATAAATACTGGGCTTTTTAATCCACTAATCCAGTTTATTAGAATTTACCTAAAGGAGATAATAACACAAGTGTAAAAAAATAATAAAGATACTCTTAACAGTGTTTATTTTCTTTATAATAGAGAAAATTGAAAAGCTCGTAAATGCCCATCAGTATGGGTAAGTTCAAGTCCATTATGGTGAATAAATATAATAGAATGCAGTATTATGTAACCACTAAAATGATACAGAGCTACATTTATTGTAGGAAAAGTTGCCCAGAGCATACCATAAAATAGGAGGATGCAAACAATGTATATGGTCCTGTATATGTAAAATTTGTGGGTGTGTGTAATGTCAGGTGCATGTGTAAACAGAGCTGTCTTCTTGGAAGCAAGGTGTCGTGACTTTGGAGCCGACCCCTGGGTTCACGTTCCAGCCACCACTTATTGACTGACCTTGGACACATTTACCTCATTTTTGAACTTCAGTTTCTTCATTTCTTAAAAGGGGGATGATCATAAGATTTACATCATAGAATTGAATCTCTTGGTGGGTTGATTGATTTTTTTTTTCCACTTTTCAATGTTTAGATCAGTGATAAACACCAATTTAAGGTTAGGTATTCGTAATATATGTTACTATTTCTGTTCAAGGAATCTTGGGATAATTTGTGTTTTCTTTTATCCTTTTCTGAAATGATTGAAGTTTTCACGATGAACATGTACACTGTAAAAGATGAAGATACTTAAAATTTCAGAATTAGGCACTGCCAGTGTGGCTGGATAATGTGGGATGTGTTAGGCTAGAACCATAGTTATAGACACACAAAGATGTATATTTTCCACTCTTGGTTTTGTTGAATTCACCATTCAATTCATCTCAACTGGTGTTTTCATTATGGGAATATTTTTTTTAAATATTCAATTTTTCATTATGGGAATATTTTTTTAAAAATTCAATATTTTAATGGATGTAGAGCTAGTCAGATTTTCTGTTTCTTCTTGAGGCTATTTGATACTTTATATCATTCAAGGAATCTGTCCACTTCAGCCAAGTTGTCAAAGTTAGTGGCCCAGAATTGTTTATAGTATTCCCTTTATATTAGCCTTTTTAATCTGTAGAATCTCTAATGATGTACCTTCTCTTATTTCTGATATTGGTGTTACATGCCTTTCTTTTTCTTTCCCTTGAATAAATCTAGCTATATGTTTATCAATTTATTGATCTTTTTGAAAATCCATCTTTTGATTTCATTGATTTTTCTCTTTTTCCATGTTCCCTTTCATTGATTTTTGTTCTTTATTTTGTCTGTCCTTTACTAATCTTGGATTTTATTTATTCTTCTTTTTCTAACTCCTTAAGGTGA
Source organism: Chaetophractus vellerosus (assembly GCA_004027955.1). Classification (NCBI taxonomy): domain Eukaryota; kingdom Metazoa; phylum Chordata; class Mammalia; order Cingulata; family Chlamyphoridae; genus Chaetophractus; species Chaetophractus vellerosus. Next base: position 10,749 of record PVKH010034092.1, read on the forward strand.
ACGATTTGATCGCGAATTTTGGACTTTTTCCAATATAAACATTTAAAGCTACAGATTTCTCTATGCCTGAGCTCTACTTGCTTGCTTTCCTTCCTTCCTCCCTCCCTCCCTCCCTTCCTCCCTCCCTCCCTCCCTTCCTCCCTCTCTTCTGTTGTTGGGTGGCATGTTCTATTAATGATTCTATAAATGATTATGTGACCCAAATCTTTTGATTTTCTGTCTACTTGTTCTGTCAAACACTGAGAGACAAGTTTTGAAATTTCCACTTTGTGCATAATTTTGGTTCTTATATCAGCTCTGTCAGTTGCATTTTGAAACTTTGTAATTGGCTTAATAGACAGGACTTCTATGCCATCTTGATAAGCTGACCCCTTTAACATTATGAAATGTCTTATTTTATTCTTACTGGTCATTTTTTCTGCCCTGGTGTTTACTTTGCTTGATATTAATGATGACTAATTTATTATCATGATTATTTATGATATTGCTTGTACTACTTCTTATTATTACTATTTGCATTGGATAGCTATTTCCATCCTTTAGCCTATATATACCTTTATATTTAAAGCAAGTCTTGTAGACAGAGTATGATTGGGTCTGACATTTTTATCCAGTGTAATAGCCTCACCTTTTAATTAGAGTATTTAAACCATTTATATTTAATGGTTTTATATTTAACGTGTTTAGGTTTAAGCCTACCATCTTGCGTTTGTTCCATCTATTGTTCGATTCTTCTTTTTTCTGTTTTTGATTAATGGAGTATTTTTAAGGATTTCATTGTACCTCCACTATTGGCTTATTAGCTATTCCTCTTTATTATATTTTTCAGTAGTTGCTGTGGTATGTGCAATAATTTACCAGAGTCTCCTGTCATATAATATACCATCTCACATATACTGTGAGAATTTTTCTTGCATTTGTTCTCTCCTTTCCTTTGGCCTTTGTTGCCATACATTTTACTTACATATATGCCCTAAACCCCCAATACATTTTTATTATTTTTTAACCATCCGTTGTTTTAAAGTAATTTATAAAATGATAAGATAAAAATATTTAGTATTTTCCCACAAAATTACCATTTTCAGCACTCTTCATTCTGTTGTATAGATCCAAGTTTTAAATCTGTTATCATTTTCCTTCCTCTTTTTTTTTTTTTAATTTATTATACATCCCCCCCTTTTT